>JAHXMU010000689.1:1469663-1484968 GCA_019455685.1 Philornis downsi | reverse complement strand
TAGCAATTCTAATTAATTTAACACTTAAAATCTTTGAAGTACAACCAAATCCCCAAATGTGACAGGAAGTCATTTGTATGCTTCTTTTAAGCCATTTCTCCCCTTTGGAATAACAAAAAAAAAAAAACAGCAACAACAACACCAAAAGTCCATTACTGTTTTCTTTACTTGTAACATAAATTATATAATTGCCGGTGGTCTGTTTGCTAAAGTTAAAGTATTTATAATATTTAATTGTATCATTCGTGTGTGAGTGAGCAGTATAAATGTATGAAATATGTTGGTTGCCTCCTTGTTCAATTGTAATTTGTGTTAACATGTTAAGGTTGTTTTTCCATTTAACGTGTCGACTACAGATTATGTTAACTCACATATAGACTGATTACATATGAATAATGTTGTTAATATGAACATACTCGTACATACCTACATACTTGTGGGGACGAATGTTTACATGTTTGTTATGTTTAATGATCGTTTACCGGTCGTTGGGGCCGCTGCTGCTGTGATTCTTCTTGCAAATACTGTCGTTGTTGTCGCTGCTGCAACTGAGGCTGGCGCTGTATGTTCGGTAATAAATATTTAAAAATTTTTTACTTTTACCTTTGTCCGCGCCATTAAGTACTTATTTAATTATGTAGTTGTTATATTTTGTGTTTGTTTTTTTTTTCTATATAAAACGAACAAAAAAAACTGATACACGCATGGCAGACTCACGTGCACTCGCTTGGTATGCTGATTTTCATACGCACGCAGAACAGCACACACTGTCACTTCAATTGACCATCATTCTCCTGCCAAATGATGCATAATAACCATATAAACGTACACGTACGAATACACACGCTCGCATACATATTAATTACAGGCCTGTGTGTGTACACAGCTTGTTAGTAGTAAATACTCGTATAACATATTTATTGTCTCCATTAAATGAGGCAATGAGAACAAAGGCGGTCTAACCCAAAAACAATAAAAAAAAAACAAAAAAAAAAACAACAAACACAAAAAACACAAACTTAAAATTAATAATTTTTGCAATATTTATTGAGAAATTTTTTTTTTTTTTGCTAGGAACAGTAATAAATTTTAGAGCTGGAAAGCAATATAATGTACCGTATGTGGTAAAAAGAAAAGTCCATTACTTTTTCAATAGATGGCTTTCACAAACTATATCTCGCGTTTTTATAAATGCGGTCGGGTTACGTTAGATGGCGCACGTCGGTTTGAGTAATGTTCAAAAATTGACACCAGCAAAGAGAAAATTTTGCAGTTTTCCTTCGATAAGAACTAAAACGCAAGGCAGGCGGCTGAATATGTGAATAGTGTTTATGGTCTTGATACTGCAGTAATTTTTACGTCAAAGGTGCAACACGCTTTGAGACGCAAGTTGTCGAATATAGCAATAAAAGCACCATATAAGCACTGTTTCAATTGCCCAGGAGCTTAACATTACACAAAAAGGCATTTGGAAGCACTTGAATAAGGCTGGATGCAAAAACGAAGTAATGCAAAAAAAAAAAAAAAAAAAACTGGGATGAATTTCAAATTGCGAATTTCAACAAAATCCTTATATTTCTTAAGGTAATGCTAACTGCTGCTGAAAAGCTGACCGCTTACGGCAACATCAGGTGAAAACGATCGCCGCCGAAATGCGGTGAGTTGGTTCAAATGAACGCCAAATTAGCATTGAGAGTCAGCAAGGTTTTACTGTGTGTTTTAAAGGATTGGCGTAGCATCATCTATTATGAGCTGCTCCCATGCGGCCACACTCATTATTCGAATCAGGAGCTAAACATTAAACAAAAAACCGCTTGGAAGCACTTGGATAAGGCTGGGTACAAAAACAATCTCGATGTATGGGTGTTACACGAGCTAATGCACCAAAAAACAAAAACCTAACGAACTAACTAACCATCTGCGAATTTCAACAAAATTGTTCCATTTCTTAGGGTGATGCTAACTGATGATAAACTGTTGACCGCTTACGGTAACATCAGGTGAAAACGAACGCTGCCGAAACGCGGTCAGCTGGTTCAAATGAATGCCAAATCACGATTGACTCATTAATTTATTTAATTTATAATATGCTCCCCTATGGCCAGTCTCTTTATTGGGATCTGTATTATCAACGTTCAACGATCTTCTGAAGAAAGCAAACACCCAAAACAGGCTAGCTTTGGCCAGTGGGAAAAGAATTAATAGTGACTTGCCGAAAGCGCCGCTTTGTTGGGAGATTCTTATGAATCCACCTTATAGTCTGGATTTGGGATCCAGTGATTACTATCTCTTGCTTTCAGTTGGGAATTGTTTTGTTGGTGTAAAATTCGCTTCAAGAGGAGCCTGTGTCCCATTTTTTTTTTTTTTTTTTTTTTTTTGCCTTTGGTAATGATGATTTCTATTAGAGGTTCATAATGGAGATACCTTCAAAAATAGCAAGAAGTTATCAAACTAAGCGGTGCACATTTGACATTAATCAAATCATTCCAATTATGTTAAATAAAGTCTTCAATATTATTCAAAAATAATGGATTTCTTTTTACCACGCCTTGCATATAAATGCTGCTGTAAAGAAAACTTCATATATCTCCGATTAACATATCAGTGAAATGGGCCTGAACAAACGTTAGCGCTTGTGTTATGGAGGGAAGGGTCGATTGGTGTTAGCGTTTGGAGAGAGTTTTGATAATAGCAGTTGATGTGGATTCCAATCGATCTTCAGCGAAATTGTGGTTGTTAGGATGTGGACTGTATCTTTGGTAAAGGCAGATTTCACCTGTTTTGCGGTAGCGAGTTAGCTCTAGAAATTGAGCATAGCCTTAGATACTTACAATCTCTCGTACAACAAGAAATTGTATTAGGATTTAAACTCCAAGGGATTAGAGATAGTGGATAGATCTTTGAGGATAGCAGTTTTACCTTACCATAAATGATTATGAAATGACTGGTGAACAACGGAAGTTCCGTTCACGTTATAATAAGTAATTTTAATGTAGAATTCGAGATGAGGATAAAAATCACTACTCGCTATTATGCGATGCAAAGTAGTGCCGTTTTTATCATACTAACTTAACTTGTCAGTTTACAATTTATCTGTGTACAATTCATTAATCAATTCACAATAGGTAACAAGTAAAATTTATAGCATAGTTCAACAAACTCAATTCACGATTGAATACTACCTGTACATTCATTGGCAATTCAAATTAAGTACATCTTTGAAGTACAAATTGAGTATTAACCAATTTAATTTAAAATTATTATAAGTAAATACATATAAACGCTGTAAGTTTATACATGCCGCCGGCCCGATTTTGGTGCTGACACTTGTGTTGCGCATAAGACTGTTGCCAGTGACTAGCTTCGGGCAAAATATACTGATCTGGAGCTGGCTGTTGACCTGCTGGTTTCTGTTTTGGTTTGGTTTGGTGAACTTGTGACTTCTTCTATGGTGGTGTGATTCGCGGCTTGGTTGACTTGTGTAGTAGCGTGTGGTGGTAGTGCTTACATCGGCGACAGGTATTTTTTGATTGCCATCTACGTAAGGTGTGGCTTCTGGCAAGGCAATTGCCAGAGTACTACTCGGCACTACTCGGTTCCTTTGTTTAGAGTCCATACCAAAGAATTTGTTGCAGATTCGGATAGAATGATAGGATTTACAAAGCATACAATTGTATACCTATACATCAGATTCTCGTTGTCGCCTATTTTTGACTGATCTGGAATAATTTAAACACAAAAACATTAGTTCGACAAAGCTTTTCATCACCATGTGATATGAAACGTTTCAATCAACAATTTAAGCGTAAGTCTTGTCTAATATTATGCTGAATATTCGGGTTCGTTAAAGGGTAAATAACATAATTTGACTATACGACGTGTGATAATTCAAGTTGAGGTTCGTACGTCTGCAACGCGTACCTTTTCGTCAGATTCATAGTGTGGTCGTTCTATTCTTCCCAACCGTCATTCGCTTAGGGGTGGCAAGTCATCCATTACTACGACTAAATCCCCAGTGTTTTTTTTTCCACTTATGTCGCTTATGAAGAGCTTTGAGGTAGTCTTCTTTCCATCGAATAGCGAATTCATGTTGGAGCACCTTCAGCTTCAACCAATGGGGTTGAAGAGAGGTAACTTTTGAGGGGTTAATTCGGGCATTGCTAGGAGAGGTGCACCTTTGAGGAAATGACCAAGAGTTAACGTTGTAAGGTTATTAGGATCTTCCGACATTGCGGAGATTGGGCGAGAGTTTAACAGTGCCATTATTGGTCTTATAGCCTCAAATATTCTTCAGATACTTACAATTAACTGGGTAATTTGATAGTGGGAGTGTATATAAAAAGCAATTTTTCAAAATAAAGGCAAAGAATGATTGAATTGATTTTTAATTTATTTCTTTCCTTTTTTTAAACTACCAATTAATGAATCTTTCTGTACGCTTTCATTTAAGATTTGTTCTGAAGTCTATATTATCAAGATTTTCTTCGTCTCATAAGTTCATTCCGTAGAAACAGTTGTGTAGGGTATTGTAGTAGATCCCCTAAATTTGGTGATCTACAGGATAAATATGATAAATAAAGAGAAGATTGCCGAAAAGAGATTGCCTTGAAACAGCTATAAAGGGATATCTATTTTTCATTTTCAAGTAAAGTCAAATACAACACGCGTAAAGCTATGAATTCGATGAAACTTTCATTCCATTATAGTGCTTGGACTTTGCCATTATGTACAAAATACAATGTAATATAAATGACCGCCTCTGAATTGGTTGCAGCAGTGGATCTTTTTGAGGTAGTTTCCGAAAAAATACGGCCCAATGATACCTCCAGACCATAATGCGCACCAAACAGTCACTCTTTCTGGATGCAATGGCTATTGCATAAATCACTTCTGAGTTCTCCGGTTCGAATATGCGACCATTTTGCTTGTTGACGTAACCACCGAGCGAGAAACGAACTTCACCGCTGAAAAAAATTTTGATCGAATGAAAGCCAACGTTTGAATCACTACATTTGTAGTAAGTTTTAACTATTTTTACGCCTTCTTCGGTTGTTAAACTATCCATATTCATGAATTGCAAACCTTTCACTAAATAAATAAAACTTCAGATGACAGGTATTTAACAGCTAACAGCCTTACCAAGCCGGCGGTTTTGTAACCACTAAATGGATAACCCTGTATAGCCATAGTCATATATTTTACTTGCCAGTATATATACGAGTACTTACAGGTAAGCTATAAACATATTTATAGTCGAAACATTGAAACCGATGTTGAACTATATACAATCACCAGTGTTGTTAACATTCTGTTGTGGTCCCTTGAATTTTCATATGAAAATTACGTATAACCACCATCATACTATACAGCCAACAATGTTGCTAACATTGCGTTGTGCCATTTTGTTGTTGTCGCCTTATGAAAATTATATATTAAGTTAAAATTTAACTGAAGGTAAGGCCATTCTGTCTGTCATGTCCCACAGTTGTTAAGTTGTACCCAAATTATATGATCCATTAAATTTACTGAAATTGTTGTTGTACGTTAGAATAAAAAACAAAATGCAATAACTAAAACACAAACGACTTTGAACTCCCTGGGTTGTGGGAAAACCTTATTCATACTCATATCTATTTGGGGTACATATAAACTATATATACGAGTATTTTTGTCCTTGTTAAGAACCTCAGCCTTTGGCTGTGTTTGGAATTCATGTACTACATTTGGCCTTCCTCCGCTGTGGTTGTCATTTTTATCCTAAAAAGTGAAACAGGAAGTTGTTTTAGAAAATAAAATTGCAAACTTCCGCTTAATGTCATTCACTTTTGTAGGAACAAAAAAAAGCTCGAAACGCAGAACGGATAGTGCAAACAAAGTATCGAATATACAAAGGTTAGTAGGTACGTGAATATCGCTTGTCACTAAAATGTCACTTTTCGCTTGAGGTAGGATATTAAAGGGAAATGTCTTGCAAATGGTTTCCCATGCAGCAAAGCTGTGCAAGAGAAAGAATACGTATATAGTGATGTAGTGCGAAGTCAGTATCCTCTGAACACCGATGTCGTAGTCGGAAATATGGCGAAATATTTATAACAACGTCGACTATACCATGATTATTATTTATGGCTATTTGGCGTATTTATTTTGAGTAAATAATACCGCTAACGATGAGTTTTGTGTTTAAGAATAATCAGCCATGTAATGCCAAAAATATACAATATACAGGTTGCTTAGTGAATGTTGCTACAATATCTATATCTTATTTTTCAATTCAATAAATTATTTTTTTTTCTTTATTCATGTGAGAAATAGTCTGTTTTCATTAATATCTTCTACTGGCTTCTGAAAATAATTGAATTTCACTGCCCCTCACACTACGTGATGTAACTGTGACATTGTTATTCATTACCATCATGGAGAACTGCAACAGAAATTGCCTCAATTATCATTTGAAAGCATCACCACTCGTTGGTTTTGTTTGTTCCACTGCAACTCTGCCACAACACTATCATACTGATACAACACCAAGTTGAAAGAGAATCTCTTTCGTCTTAGTCTCATAAAAAAATCAACACTTTCAACATCACAGTAAGAACACTCATCAGCCATCCTGTATAATTTGTAACCTATGAACGTCAGATGAACCTTAACGGTATTTATAAACTAAATAAAAAATGAAACTGCAATAATTCACTAAAAATGCTTTAAATTGTCCATTCCAGTTAGGCTTTGCAAATACAAAAGAAGAAGGATCAGCTTTTAAAATAAACTAAATAAATTTCTTTGCATCTCATGAATGAGATAAGGAAGAGCTCCTCTATTTTTAGACTCACTCAAAGATACCTGCAACTTAGCGACGATTCCCAATGTTAGTTTGAGAATCATTTACCAGACTTGTCGATAACTGCTTGAAGTCTTCGTTAGAGCCATCGAGGCGACCGCCACTCAAATAATGATAGTTGGTTGTATTGGGACTCGAACCCAAGATCATACGAGTACATATGATAGTCACATGTTCTAACCATCGTGGTATGACCGGTCCCAACACCAGTTACTATTTGTTAATACGGGGGGTTGATCGGACGGTGTTTTTATTTCATATGAAAATGAGAAACACGGGGGTTAAAGATATGTATAATCCAATGATTTTCATTTATTGGCAAAGTTTTACCTTTTATTTCTGGGGTTTACAAAATGGAGGTTACTTTACCAAGCAGGGACTTTAAACGCTCAACTAAGTCGTTTATATATCGGATGTAAAATGAGTACTGATACTTGGGCGATCGCTAGCTGAGAGTTAGAAGACCGCTTTATTACACTGCTGGAATGGTGGAGTGAAAGCTCTTTTCTTAACCGTGCTGGGCGTGTATTTAAAAATTAGAACTTACAACTATCAGGGTAAGGAAAATTGTGCACGTAAACTCTATTGTTTTCGAAAAATCATTATTTAGTCCCTAAAATATTTCCTCCCAGAAACAGTACAATCATTCCATTCAAAAGGGAGGGGCCTTTTGAGTTTAAGAAATAGTCAAAAGTTTGACGGTGGTAAATCAGGTGAAGGCGTTACAATCTTCTTCGAAAAAAAATTGACTGTCTTTGATATCAATGGATATTCAAAGCATGTGAGGCTGTTAAAATGAAGTTAGCTGATTCTTTTGTCAACATTATCAGCAAATCGACAGTATTTGGGCAGCAAATCTCGAATTTATTAGACGTGACTGTCACAAGAAGAGGTCTATTAATTACCACTTCATATAATTTTCATTCAACGAATAACTTATAACAATATTGGAAGATACCTGAAAAGGTTTTGACTTATACGAGTATTTAGTCCCTATATAAGCATTTTTTCCGTTACCAAACCAATTTGGCCTAATTGTAATGCTTGTAAAGTACCTAATCGTAAACAGCATGTCGATATATCGTCAAAAACGCTATGTTTTCATACAAAATGTGCCGATTTCCCCGTCTATCCAGCAAAAGATCGTGGGTTTATTATTTTTAAAGGTCTCTTAAAAAATATATGAGCTGGGATGGCCCATTCCGATATCCATTAACTACTATTGTATATGGTGGTGATGCGAAGGAATTACAGTTGAGGGGGAAAAAACGAAATAGAATTCGTATTGCTTGTGCTGCAACATGTGGGATGTTTACCTGTTTTTCTGATGGGACAAAACAGTGGAAGATACAGGTAAATGGCTCTAAGAGTGTACAGGTTACATGCTCTCTTAGACAGAACAATTACCTAGCCCTCACTATTCACAGTAGTAGCATGCCCGTTCATAACCATGTTATATATTTGGGAATTCACCTTGATCGACGTCTCACCTGGAAAAACCACATTGACTCAAAAATCACTCAATTGAAATTGAAAATGGTTCAATTCCACTGGCTTACTGGCTCCCAGTCTATTCTCAGTTTGGAAAATATATCTTTAGGTGCTCTTTGGGATGAGAGACACGACTTTATTTCACGAAGGTTAGATGAGAAGTGAGTTAAGACTAAAATATAATAGGCCTTGTAAGCCAAAGTTGTGGAGCAACTCTGACTGCTAGAATAGATTATTGAAAGACACTACGAATTCCCATTATTCCAAATTTGAGTTCTGTTCTTCTGTGTACAAGTTCTGTGCAATAGTTCGATTTCGCTCACTTGAGCTCCTTACCCAAATTCCGAATATACGGTAGTTTCGAAACGTACTGCTGTAATACCGGCCCTCTTGCATTCTTTTTCATTTTACAAATATAAGGACTAAAGTTTGACACCAGTTATCATAAGACGAAATTTGTTTCAGAACTTTTTAAGAGCCATGTCCATCTGCCTACCAGCTGGATGGGCGGCATCTCGAACATATACGAATATTTACCGATCATAACAAAATTTCACCAGTGGTACTATTTCCTCAAGTCATTTGGAACTGAAAATAATTAAATCCAACAACATGTTTCGGAATCCCTTTCACAAACAAAGATAGTTTTGGCAAGAATCAGCTTTACACGATTTTGATTTAATTTAAAGTCGTTATTCTGAGTTTACGTTAAATTTGGTTAAATTTAGACTATTCCTCCCAGTTTTCTGCGTATAAATAACCTGAAATATTTTCTTATCTTGACTTTTGAAATATCTACAGTAAAACTTAACGCGAAGCCTTTGTTTCTTACACTCTAACTTTGAATTGTAAGTGAAAATCATATTTAACGCAACGATTCGAATACTCAAAATGATTTATTTTTTGCCTTTAAGATCAAATTTATAGGCCGACTTGTAGAAAATTAGACCAGTCATTGTATTTGAATCGCTTAATGTAATTAAACATATGGACATAGTTTTCCCTACCCCTTCATCTGCTACCAATACTAATTACCATATTCCTTATTTTATGATGTATTTTATGCTAACTTTTGAACATTGTAATTTCTTCCTATAGTGTACCCGAACGAGGTCACCACCTAATTCCTATAGAAAATATACAAACTGGTCACAATTTTGTATTGATGCGCCAAGTTTTGTACCGCTTAACACAACCGGTGATAGCCGTAGAGTTAAGCCTTTTCTTCCCTTCACTTACCCCATACAAAGTGGAGGATGTGGCCATAATCACATTTCGTACAGTAAATAAAAATCCACTATTTTCAAAATAGTTAGGATTAATTAGTTGGGATTATAAGTGGGATTGAGTAACGCTAGATGGCGTTAGAAGGATGAGAATTCGTATTAAAACAAATACTCAGACAGTTTTCCGTTCGCCTGACTCAGTATTGCTTATATATATAGACACCAGCAAATCAAATATTTCACAATTCTTCTTCGAAAAAGGCGACAATGTAAGCTAAGCGTCTGCAAATGTGAATAGCGTGTAACAGTGAATCACGCGAAATTGTGTTTTCGTCAATTCCGTTCCTTTAATTCTGACATCAAAGATACACCAAGCTCTGAAATGCCAGTTATCGAAAATTTTATTATAATAAATGAATGGGAAACGTCAATTCCGACCATCATGCAAACACTGTTTCGTTTGCCCTGTAGCACAAAAACTGTTTAGATCCAGTTTAAAAAGCCTGGATACAAAAAGATGTTCGATTTATGGGTACAAGACAAGTTAACATGGAAACCTCATGGACTGAATTTCCATCTCCCGTCACAAAAAAGGGACCATTTCTGAAGCGAATGGTAACTGGCGATGAAAAATAAGTCATTTATGATAACGTCAAGTGAAAAGGGTAGTGGTCGAATCACTGTGAATATGCGCAAACATTGGCCAAGCCAGAATTGACGGTCAGTGACTTTGGTGGCTACGAAAATCGTCTACTGTTTCATTAAGCCCAAACTCTTAGTTTGGATTTGTCAACAGTTGGAACATTGGAAGGAAGTAATCGATCAGAAGCGAACAGCATTTGCCAATAGGAGAGGAATTGTGGATAGCGCCAGGCCACACATATCTGTAGTTATTCGCCAGATTGTCCGGGAGGTTGGTTGGAAGTTTCTTATGCGTCCGACTTATAGTCGGGATCTGACATCAACTACAACTTGGTCATAAAAAAAAAAATTTTGTAGCAACTCCTGTACTGATTCAGGTTTCGCATATTATCTATCTAAAAATCAAATTCTTCTTAAAAAAAACCTTTGTCTGCCTTCTCGCCTACCCCTGCTTAGGCTGAAAAATGGCCCTTGAACATACCAGGGCATGTTTTAGACATGTTTTTTATGATAATGAGCTGTACAATGATACTGAGCTGCACAATAGTACTAAGTCCATCTTTGATCTGGCTTCAACCAATCTACAATGGAGCTACTAAAATGGACGTGGCAAAGCATTTGTTGTTAAAAAACATATGTTTAAAAGATGATAGATTTAATGACGACTCAGTATATCCCTATTAATATACCTATATAATATATCATAAATACTGTAACTCATAAAAGCTCTTTAATATTTACCCCTTTCGTCATCCTTTTCTTCTTCTCCTTCTAGGCGTTGGCGTTGTCCTGGTAACTGTTAGTGGTGCTGCTTGGCGTATGACCGCACCTGGTGGCCCACCCTGTCTAGGTTTGGGCTCTAGTGTCGATTTGGGTAGATGTGGAAGACGCCCCTGCAGTCGGGGTGGTGGTGCCCCACAAGGTCTGCTATATCCAGAATTTCAACATAGACCACCACCGCCTTCATATCAAGCCAGTATGCAAGAATATCGTCTGAGGTTAGTAGAACTTTAAGTTGTCATTTTGTTCTTTACACAGGATGGCAAAATAAAGCTATGAGAGGCCACCAGCTTAATGACATTAAAGTGAAACTCTGTGCAAAATGCCAGCACACCAACAATAGCAACGGCAGCAGGGTCGCTAAAATGGCAACAACAAATTGGAAAAAACATTTTAGACCATAAAATGTGGCTAACCACATAATGTGGTTTAAAAAGGATTTCCAATACAGGGAGTACGGTAGTGTGTGAGACAGAGACACACAAAAAAGGACAAACTCGAGTGTCTGGTATGTGTGCGAAAGCTTGTAACAGCATTTTGGCAACTACTAGAGGAAGTGCTTCCAATACGGATTGCATGTCCGTGTTTTCGGACACAATGCCATGGGATAGGAAAATAACTTTATGCGTCCGTCCTCCGTCCATCTATTCTCTGTTGTTGAAACCAATTTAATTGAAGCGATTTCTCTCTCCGTTGTTGTTGTTGGCACAGGAACCAAGCTCTGCAGCCATTGTTAATGATTGCATGTCCTTGTGTCATTTATTATGGAGTTTCCTTTAAATGTCGTTATTCTTTTTGTTTTCGCTGCCGTCTTTTGTCTCGGCTCCCTACCCGATTTTGAAGAACTTCAACAATGAGAGCACAGCAAAATGGAAAAAAACTGGCAATTAATTTACACAAATTGTTTTTGTTGTTTCCCTCCCGCAGACTACTACTTTTGGATCGGGACCGCCAGAATGGCGTAGTTCGTGGCAGTTCACCGCCGCCCACTTACCGTTCACATGCCGGAAGTTTGCTAAGGTAGGGATAAATCGTATTTAAATGTTAGTAATAAAACAAATGAACGCTGCTGGTTGCTGCAACGAATGTTCTGAATGTGGTCAAGCATACAGAAATTTGGCAAAGCAGTTTAAGGAACAAAATGTCGTGATAGAGACGAGAAAGCTTCAGATGCAATGTTTTACAGCAATTAAGTTAATAATCAATCAAATATCCATTAAGACACAGGAAATTGGTAGAATGATATGAATTTTCCAGTTGGATACGTTTAAGCATAGTACGAAATTGTGTTTGATGGAGATTTTATTGTTTTTGGTGAAAATTACAAAATTTTGATAGGAGGAATGTTACACTTAAGCACGAAAAGTCTTTGACAATGAACTCGATAGGCGGCGTAGAAGACGAGGGCCAAAACTGTGTTGAAAAGACCAGAAATTTGAGGCACTCTCAAGAGTTGGTGTGACGAATTGAAGATAAAGAGCAGAAGACCGAAGTGCTTTCCACAAGACAAACGAATAACGAGGGATTTTTATGAAGGGCTAGCAGCAATTGCAACTGGCAAATATATTCAGTTCAATTTAAGCCTTTAAATGAAATTATACAGTGCAGCATGTTCAGTAGATTGACCCAGATTAGAATGGAAAAAAGCCTAGCCCGTGGGAAGAAAGAAAAAGAAAGAAAATTCGAGGTAGTGAAAAGATTTAATTGCTAGAATTTTGTGCCGCAAATATTTTTTTTTTTTTTATTCATTTTCTTTATTGGATCTTTCTTTTGAAATTTACAATACGTATTCAAATCTTAATCCTATCTTAAAGTAAAGTATCCTGCCATTGCCGGATCTTGTTTTTGGCAAGCCGAACTGTTTATCACCGGACCAAGTCTAGCGTGTCCTTTTTTTTAGCCGTGTATGACCGGGAAAATGTTGAAGGTTTTGAGCGAGTGGGTTTGAGTGGGAGGACAACTTCGATACATATGACCTGCTTAATTTTTTTATTTCCTCGGAAATATAAGGAATGTTTAAATCTTTGTGTATGTTATCATTCCTATTCTTGATTGTCTTCTCTGTAGCTTATTTATGTTAGAAGCCGATGCCGTTCCCCACAATTGGATGCCGTATTGGCTTCAATATGGTTTTGTAGATGGTGATTTTATTTTCCAAACTGAGAGTAGACTGGGAGCCAATAAGCCAGCGGAGTTGAGCCATTTTTAATTTCAATTATATGATTTTTGAGTCAATGTGATTTTTCCAGGTGAGACGTCGGTCAAGGTGAATACCCAAATATTTGACATGGTTATGAACGGGTATGGTACTACCGCGAATAGTGAGGGCTGGGCAATTGTTCTGTCTAAGAGAGAATGTAACCTGTACACTCTTAGTGGCATTTACTTTTATCTTCCACTTTTCGAGCCAAGATTCTAATGTGTGTATATGAGACTGAAGTTGTCTAGAAGCCATTAATGGGCAAGTGCTAGTGCTCATGAATGCAGTGTCATCCGCGAAAGTTGAAGTTTGAATTAAGGAATGAACAGGCATGTCAGAGATGTAGATGGTATATAGTATAGGGCCTAGTATACTGTCCTGCGGAACTCCTGTTGAAACTTTTCTTTGAGTTGAAACAGAGTCTTTCGATTTTACTACAAAAGATCTATTCTTCAGATAGCTCTCCAGGAGCTTGTGGGTATTTGCCGGTAGAAAAGAGACTATTTTGTGAAGGCTTGGGAGATGTCTATAAAGAGAGCTGAGCAATATTTCAGATCTTCGAATGTTTTTCTGATCTGGGTTACTATACGGTATACTTGTTCTGTCGTTCCATGACCCTTTCGAAACCCAAACTGGTGCGTAGGTATTACATGGTTTGCTTCAATATGGGGGTACAACATTTGGAGAAAGATCTTTTCAAACAGTTTAGATAAAATAGAGAGTAAACTTATGGGTCGATAGGATGTAATTTGTGACAGTTCCTTTCTAGGAACAGACAGCTTCCATGATCGAGGAAAGTATCCAATTCGAAGTATAGCATTAAATATAAATAAAACTAATTTGAGGATATTGTGGGGGAGTTCTGAAATCATTGTCGCTGTCATTTTATCGTGTCCAGGAGATTTATTCATTTTCAATGAGAGAACATTTTTCTTTAAGAGAGATAGACTTATTTTCATTGAATTTGTGACCATTGGGCTAATGATCGTTGGATTCACATGAGAGATTGTATAGTTAGGAGTAAATACTTCTTCCAGATGATCAGCAAATTCTTTCACTTTTTCATCACTACTCCTTGCCCATCCTCCATCTTTCATCCGTATTGGAGACTGCTGTGTTATAGGACGCTGTAGTTGTCTTGTGGCCTTGTACAGGCTATAGTTAGTGTTTTGTGTGGCTCCTAGACGAGATAAGTAGCGGGCTTCGGAGATTTCTTTTTTTTCATCCAGAGTTGACCTCAGTTTTGATTTGCACTGGTCGAGACGAGCTTTGAGGTAGGGAGATCTGTGCTTTTGCCATCGTCTTCTCGTTTTCCTTTTCTCTTTGATTAGGGATTCAATATGACATGAGGAGTCATATAGCAAATATAGCACTAAATCATGATTAAAAAATCCCAAAACTTGCAAAATTTGAAAAGGAATCTAAATTCTATCCCTGATATCGATAATGTTATACACAAATTTTATATGGCGATTCGAAATATTGCCCGAAGAAAAATGACTCGAAAACTTTTTATGGAAAATCGCTCAAAAAAATATCATAAATTAGCACAAATTTCACAAAAACAAAATTACCTAAATTAAATATGAAAAATCGCTCCAAACCAATGAGTTATTTATTATGTGATCCATCATTTCGTTGAACAATGTTTCAAAAAAATTGTTGTCCCAAGAAATGCTATATCCTATGGAAAATTGCTGTTCGTATTTTTAAAACAAAAATCAATTATATTCATATTATTATTCCTATAAATGTTACAAACAAAGAATTAATGTATTTCATTATGAAATTCTTTAAACAAAAACCTGCATCAATAACTTCAATATATAGATGGTGATTTTATTTCCCAAACTAAGTGTAGGCTGGGAGCCAATAATCCAGTGGAGTTGAGCCATTTTTAATTTCAATTGTATGATTTTTGAGTAAATGTGATTTTTCCAGGTGATTTCAGAATATAGATATGGACATTAACTCTTATAACAGCTTGTGCTTGTATTCATTGTAAAGTTTCATTGCTTACAAGGTAGCAAAACTATTAACCCTTGCAGGCAACTCTTTTATATTGCTCTCGAAATCCTTTCAATGCATTAATTCCTTCTTTCTTGTGTATATCAGATTCCCTGCA
>JAHXMU010000689.1:1433169-1464663 GCA_019455685.1 Philornis downsi | reverse complement strand
TTTTATGCATTGTTTTAGGGAATATAAAAAATCGTCCAAAGAACAATTTCCAGTTTTTTAAGAAAATCACTCAAAGAAAATTTAATTTTGTACGAAATGTTTCACATAATTGTGGGTCATGTCTCTCTATTTTCTTTTCATAATCTATTTATGGACATTGTCTCAAAATGTAAACTAGCAAAAAAAAAAAAAACAGCCAAAATGGCATACATTTATTGAGTAGTACTATCAGTGATTCAAATGTATCCAAGTGCATTCAATCTTTAAATTAACCTGTAAGCATCAGGTAAGTTTTGTTTGTTTGTTAATTATGTACTTCAGATTAATTTGTACTCTTGCACATAACACATTAACATCAAAAATATCAGCTTATTTACAAATACAAGAATTCAAAGAAAAACGATGATTTCTTTAAAAGATATCGCTCGATTTTAATTGGAATGCAAAACTGTCTTTGCTTTTTTATTTGAATGAAAACTTTGTCAAAGAATAATAAGTTTGCTTTAATTATAAACATACAACAGAAGAAAAAATAGCGAAATTTTTGTTTGAAAGAGATTCGCTTGCTGTGCTTTTTTCAGTGCTGCTTTTCTGCGAGGTGAAATATTTCATTGCAGTAAAAAGCAAAAATTTGTTTTAGTTGATATAAAGAAAAATTAACCTTAAACGAAGAAAACAATTAAAAAATAAATCGGTTGATTTTTACTTTAAATGTTTTTGCCTGCGGCTACTACTTATACAGGGTGTCCGTCGAGAAGGTATACTACTTTGTTTTGCCTCCATTTTGGTAAACATTAGTCTTAACAGTTCATATTTGGCAGTCGTGAAGTAGAGACGTGGTAAATTTATTATGGAAAAATATTCGATAAACCAACGTGTTTTAATCGTCAAAACATTTTATCAAAATCAAATATAGATTACTGTGACGATTAGAAAGTTATGTGAAATTTTTGGGAGAAACAACGTGCCAATAAGACGCACTATTTATTGTGTAGTGAATGATTTCGAAGAAAGAGAATCTGTAGCTGATAGGGCCAAGCATGGACCAAAACGTACTGCAATATCGGCTGAAAACATTACTGCTGCTCAAGAAAGTGTTTCCCAATTCGACGCCGTGCTCAGGAGCTACATCGTTGGGTTGGCGGGCTTATGGAGTTTTAGTCGCTATGAATTACTTCGACGGGAAGCGTCGCGCATTTTGCGTGCGCGCATTTTACGAGACCTCTCGTTCATATATTGCTACTAGGCGACTATATTGTGCTGAATATGGACTACGGCGAATTAGTGAAGCTCAGAGTGCTAATTTAATTAAAATATGGGTAAAGCGTTTTGAAGAGACCAGTTCAACATTTAAACCACAAGCAAATGGCCGCCCAAGAACATCTAGGACCGAAGACAATGTTAAGAGAGTTATGGAGTCAGTACGAGGAAATCCACAAATGTTGACTCGCAAGAGATCTGTCTGTCTTACAATTATCGCGACGAAGTTTGCAACGAATTTTAACATTGGATCTTAAACTGCATCCATATAAGCTGCAATTAACACAAGAATTGAAAGAGTCTGACTTCATAGCAAGGCTCGCATTTGCTAATGAAATGCTTAATCGATTTTCCAATTTTGACAATATCCTTTTCTCTGACGAGGCTCATTTCCTAATGAATGGGTTTGTAAACCGTCAAAATTGTCGTTACTGGAACAGTGAAAATCCCAATATCAAACACCAGAAACCATTGCATAGTTTTAAAGTGACAGTATGGGCAGCAATCTCTGGCAGAGGAATAATTGGTAATTTTTTCTTCGAAAATGCGCGGGGCAAAGACGTCTTGGTTAATACGGAACGCTATGTTGAGATGTTGGACGGATTTTTGGCTCCAGAAATTGAAATTTCAAGAATAGTGAATTCCAGAACTTGGTTCCAACAAGATGGAGCTATCTGTCACACATCAAATGACTCCATGGCGGTGGTGAAGCAGATGTTTCCTGGCAGACTGATATCGAAAAGAGGTGATATCCCATGGCCCCCACGTAGTGCAGACTTGACGCCTCTTGAGTTTTTTTTTGTGGGGATACGTCAAACACAAAGTCTACAGTAAAAATCCAAGAAACATCGTTCAGCTCAAGAAGAATATCCGTGGTGAAATGGCAGCCATTACACCAGTATTACTGAAGAAAGTTTTCAATAATTTTCGTTTGCGGTTAGAGGAGTGCCGTCGTAGAGAGGGTCACCATTTAGATGATGTTATTTTAAAAAAATAAACTCCATTTATTACTCTACAATGCCTTAGATTTAATTTAACCGTACCTTTTGTATTCATTTTTTAATCTATTTTTTAAATATGCTCGTTCTATTGCGCCACCCTGTATAATGATACGGTTAGCTGACAGTTTTCCACAAAATATTTATAAGCAAATACTTATAATCATTTTTTGGGACCAACATTTGATTTCACGCCATACGGGTAATTTTTAATTTATTTTTATATAAAATTTCATTCCGTTATTATTATTATTTTTATTTAACAATTTTTCTTTTTTGACTATATATTGTTTGCGTCATATATTATGCCGGCGTTATTTAACCCTCAAATTGTTATGAAAAATGTTGTTTTAAATTAAATTTTCTATAATAATTTTGGCGATACGAAGTCAAGCAACAAGTCGTATCTAAGTTTTTTCCAAACAGCATTGATCTTGAGAGTATTTTGAAGACGTGAAATTTTGTTGAAGCCCTAAAATCTGTTATTTATTATTCAGCCACTGATGACAAATTTTCGTGATAATGATAAAACTTTTTTATCAAAATGAGTGTTCGTTTGCGCGGTGGAGCTTAAAAGTGGATTCTCTAACGTTTAGCCTCTAAATTCCGTGAGAAATCAAACTAATTCCGTGAGAACTAAACTAATCGCCAGATGACCGAGAGCATCCCCGCTATCCGTGAATGCGTGCAGGAGAGTTCGTGACAACCAATTCCTCGCCGCGTATAAAAACTCGGACTTTTGCGGATTATGCATCAAGACTTGTACCTTTACAAGGTTCAGCAACCCCAGCAGCTCAAAGTTAATGACCATAGACAATGCCGTCTGCTCACAGACTGGGCTTCGACGCGTTTGGAAAAGACCCCCTTTTTGGCCAGAAATAAGTATGTTAACAATTCAAATTTCTATTTATAGGTCGAAGTTATGCTTCTTTAAAAAGTTACTGCTTGGTGGATTGGACCGTACTTCTTCGAAAATTAATTTTGTAACGCTATTGTTCGCATTATGGCGGGTTCAATACTGCATACAGCCAACTACCATTATTTGAGCGACGGTCATTTCAATGTATCTGATGCACCGAATAGTCGAAAAATCGGCAAGTCGTCAAACTGTGACATTTGAAATTATTGTTAAACTGTAGGTTCCGTTAAATAAGTTTGCGATCAGAATGTGTGTAAGAACGCGAATGTGAGAAGTTTTCGAATATCTTAAGGGAATTTGTTTGTTTTGTTTTTAACCCCGAGCACTACAAATCAATGATAGCTAATTTCTTTTTGGCCCGTATTAAATAATGTAGGTGTGGTTCAAGCAGGATGACGTTAAGTGCTTCATGGAGAAAATTGCAATGGACATTTTGCGTGAGTACTTTTGGAGTATGGATATCCCTCGCAGAAGTGATATTAGTATGCTACGAGTGATTCGACAGCGCCAAACTTTCTCATGCAGGGTTTTTTGAAGTCGCAGTGGCCAATAATCATAATCGACCAATGCTCTCCAAGTCACCATGACCCAGGTTAGCAAACAAATGCAGTCAGATGTATGCAGCAGTCATCGAAACTTGGTCCTCACGCAACTGTGCCACTGTGCAAAGCCGCTTCGGATATTTTAACAACCTTATATTGTACACAAAAGAGCATACTAGTATACCTACATATATATTCCTTTTAAATATAGAAAGTATTTCGTCAACACCTCACATACAGCTTATTTTATTCAATTTCAAAATCGTCTCGCGTTATTTGGAAAAGGTTTTAAATGTACCCTTAGATTTCTTACGGATATTAAATGTTTGACTTTTCTGAAAAAAACAACTCTTTTTTGCATTGATGACATTTTTTGTCATAAACAGACACTAATGGGAAAGGAAGTTGTTATTTCCGAGCAAGCTTTTAATGTAGTCTACAATTTCTAGTTCTAATCCTTCTCTAGCATCTCTCCCTTTACTAGTTGTCAGTAAAACTTGTTCATAATTTGAGCATCTGCAGCTATTAATGCAAACTGGTCACGTCGAAAAATGTATTACTTGTGATAATCACAGAATTATGATGCTTCTATTCCAATTGTATCCTCAGTGCTACTGTACTCAGTACTTAAAGAAAATTCTTTAAGCGCTCCTTTATGATGCCCCTGAATGGAGCCAAACAAATCAAGATACCAAGAAATACCATCTGAGATAATTTCAAATTAAATTACCAGATATCATTATGTGACCAGTAATTCAATATAAGCTTAAATAGGATATTTCTACAAGCATTAAGTGATGACTCTCACAAAATATTCAATCTTGTTTTGGCGCTAGCAACGACAGTACCTTAAAGTCTTATCACTGACAATTATAATTATAGAAAGGAAATTAAGATTTTATCATTGAGAGGCAATTTCCGCGCTTACCCAATTAACGTCATCCGACCACAAACATTAAGTAATCACCGCTGTTCCATCTAAAGCAATTTGAAAATCAAAAATTAGTCTACACTTTTTAATCTTTGAGTGAGTCTCTGTTTGTTTGGGCTTCCTTATAAACATAATTACTACTTGTTGTTTTAGAAGATCAAAGTGGCAATTATCTGTTAAATGAGCCTCACAGTAATCGTCTAATAATAAGTAAGTACTCTACTCGTTGAAAGTTCTCACAACCAGAAGAATTTGCTAGCAACCAACCATAAACTTATTTTCAAATGAGAGAAAAACTTTGAAATTGTACTTAAGTAGCAAAAACTGAAAGAAGAATACTGAGGGAGGCAAAAGGAAGAGGATTTAAAGGTTCTAATAAGCCAACCACACACACACACATGTTCATATTTGTATATACAGGAATAAAATAAAAAGGAGCGGGTGCAAGTCATTCAATAATGACATACTTGTTAGCGCAAAGAATCCTGAAAAGACGCAATGTAGATGGGAACTAAAAGTTGAACAGATTGTTTAGAAGAACAAAATGAACCAATGATGCCCTACTCTTGTTATCTGTATTGTAAAATCTATGTATACTAGTGTATTATAAAATTGTTGAGGTACTAACTGGCTTATCATAGCTCACACCAAATTGCTACAGCTATAAACAAGGGAAGTAAAGTATCCATTCTTCTTAAATAGAGAAGAATTTGGCAAGGAATTTGGCAGCAACCCTACTTTTAGGGTTACGAAAATGTTATCATTATCCATAATAAATAGTTGATGCTAGATTCATATAACTGGTAATATCCATTCTCCTTAATGCAAAGGCACACGATAAAAAAATCAATAGTGCTGAAGTCCTTACTAACATGGGGAGAAAGGTAATCAGACGACAAAATTAGTACCATCATCTAACACAAAGACCTGAAATCAAAGTCATGGAAATTATACTGCAAATTCTTAATGCAATGAAATGACTTTTTTCAGTAGTAAACAAGGCTAAAAAAGCGACAAAATATGTGCCATTGTTTATGTTTTTCGGTAGAAGCTGGAACCACAAAATTAAGACGTACGAGTACATTCCTCTTACCGCAGAGGTATCGTATGTTACGAAAAGATCTCTTCTTTTGAAATGTATACTTTCAAAGAATAAAATAGGGGAGAATACGGAAAAGAATGGTACCATTTACTGGAACAGCGTAGTATAAGATATAGTGCGATCGGGTAGATGGCATTACAAAGACAAGATTTTGTACTCAGAAATTACTCAGAGAGTTTTGTAATTGCTTGACTCCGTATTGCCGAAGCACGCGTCAAACATGAACAGCATCAAAAGAAAATACGATATATTTTAATGTGGGCAGTGTTTAGGATTCTGATACTGTAACAGCAAATTTTGGTTTCATCGATTCAGTTCCCATAATTTTGATGTCAAAAATGCACCGCGCTTTAGAAGACAAATTTTTGAAAATGTGAAATTTTGAATATTGAAAATCGTAAAGTCCGACCTTCAAGCAACATTTTGATTGCCAGGAAACCGTTTGGAATCATTTGAATAAGGCGAGTTAACTCAAAAGAACCTCAGGGACCTAATTTACATATACAAACCACTAGTGAATCGCAAGAAAGTCGATGAATTCATTCATGATTCAGTTACAATAACGTCAAGTGGAAATGCTCAAAGTTTTGCTGTGTGTTGGATAGGATCAGCAGGAAATTATCTAATATAAGCTGCTTTCGTATGGCCAAACTTTTAATTCGAACTTGTTCTATTAATAAAATGGAACGTGTAGAGGAAGCAATCATATTGGCCAATAACAATGGAATTGTATTCCATCAGAACAATGTTTGGCTACACATACCGAGAGTGACTCGCCAAAAAATCCATGAGCTTGGTTGGAAGGTTCTTATGCATCCGCCTCATGATCCGTCTAGACCTCACACTTGGTAATTATCACCTATTCTCATTTATGGCAAATGATTTTGCCGGTCAAAAACTCACCTCAAAAGAAATTTGTGAAAATCGGCTCAAAATAACTACAAGTTATCGAACAAAACCATGCATATTTGATCCACATCAGATCATTCTAATTATGTTAAGTAATACCTCCAATGTCATGCGAAGATAATGGATTTGTTTTTACTATAATTTATACATTGACTTAGGTTTAGATATGAGTATTCTTCGATAATCACGGCTCCGATGTGGGTGGTCGCCTACTGTCTTAAGGGCATCCGGATGGATGGACTTGATGGGCATGCATTTTTATGACAATCGAACTGGTACCCCAGTTGAATATTATTATTATTGCAAACAGAGTAACAAGATTAATACAGAACTTTCAGTCAGGTGAATTGACTTACAACATACCTTCTCCAAACATCCTTTGCATTGGGGATGGTAAAAGGGATGGTGTAAATTGCTGGTTTCTTATGAAAGAATAATCTGCATTGAAACACAATAAATAAAGCAAAATTATAACTTTCTGAACTCCTTCACTTGGAGATTAGAGATTTTTATTTTATTTCGCAGAACTAAGCTAACTGAATACCTCATGCAATATAAAGTATTTTGTATTTAGTGGAGTTAAATTGTATGGTAATTGATTTAGCTGTGAGCTTGTAAAACCTTCGCTCGCAGGAGCTTGTGAAAACTGGCTACTCCAGTTTTTTGGCAATAAGGACAAAGGTTTCTGTAAGAGAGAGGCATAATGTATTTATCTTCACAAAGGCAACAAGTTATCGAACACAACGATGCAAATTTGACCTAAACTAAATCACTCTATTTCTGGTAAATAAAGACTTCAATGTCATTCAACAATAATGGATTTCTTTTTACTACATTATACGAATTATTTGAACGTAGGAGTTGGCATTCCTCTGCCAAATAATGCTGTAATCAAATAATTAAGACTAAAAATCTTTCTCACTTCGAAGGCGAACTTAGAAATAATGAAATGTTGAGTTACTGACATACCTCGAAATATCTTTTGTGGTTTTCGTGAATTCCTCTATCGGCATACATATGTTCGCGATCGCAAATGATCATGTCAATGGAATGGACCTATAATCATATACCGGGTTATCCATTTAGTGGTTTTAAAATCGCCGGAGTGGCAAGGCTGTTAGCTGTTATATACCTGTCATCTGAAGTGAACTTCACTGAAAGTTGTGAAAAGTTTGCCATTTACGAATATAGGTTGTTCAACAAATGAAGAACGCTGAAAAAGGTTGAAACTTACTATAAAAGTGGTGATTTAAAGATGGACTATCAATCGAACAAAATGTTCTTTAGCGATGAAGCTCATTTCTTACAGGATGGTTGCGCCAAAAAGTAAAATTGTTTTATATGGGGCTCGGAGCACCCAGAAGTGTTTGTGGAAAAGCAATTGCATCCGGAGAAAGTGACTGTTTGGTACAGATAATGGGTCTGGAGGTGTCATTAAGACCTATTTTTTCAAAAATGATTCTGAAGGAACCTCAAAAGAATCCACTGGTGCAACCAATCCAGATGCGGACATTTCAATAGCATTGTATTTTATACACAATGGCTACATCCAGGCATTATAATGAAATAAAAGTTTCATCGAAATCAAAGCTTTATGTGTGTTTTATTAGACTTTACTTTTGAAACCGAAAAATTGATAACCCTGGACATTTTTCTCACTCCAAGGATGAAAATATTACAAATATTTAATATTTTTAAGTTAAATATTTGATAAAAATATTGAAATTTTGAATTATTGGCATACTGAAATACTTATTGTTGGCATACTGAAATACCTTCTTGTTTTTCCTTTTGTGAAACTTGTTTCATTCACATCCAAAATCCCTAAATGTCACCTAGAGCTATAGCGCCTTACTTCCCAGTATCCAAATTAAGCAGGTACGAGTGTATGATATAATGAATAGTATTTAAATTATAAACACATAATAAGCTTATACAAAATTCAATGGTAGCGTTCGCTCAATGAAAACTTTCATTCTTTTCAGCGACTGCTCTTTCCCACTTCTCCTTCCCCACGCTCGCTCATACAACTGGCACATTAAGCAATAAATTATTACCGCCGGTATCGGGGGAGTCTGTGTTTACGTTGATGAATCTCTGGAATTTGTTGTTCTACATATTTCATTAGCATAGAGGAGGCGGGCACCAGTGGCAGCAAATACATGCAGGGAAATTGTTGTGGGTTTGGCGCTCCGGCATTGCATATTGTTATTTAGAGTAAATGTAGATTTATGGTTTTTGCACAATTTTTACCACCCATATTGAATGAACCACAACAACTGCAACCATAACGAAAGTAAATTTTCCAACAACATCGCCGCAGTCTGCAAAGTTCAACGACAAAGTTTCCATATATTACGGTTAAAGCTATTTTCTCTGACTATCCGTCCGTCCCACCTTCATTGTGTCTCCACCTCCTACTTTCGTTTGGTTTTTTTTTCTTTGGTTCTCCTTTTTCACCGACAGAAGAGTTGGTTTTGGTGTAAACTAAAGTTTCTTATTTTTTTAGTCTTCCATTCATTCATTGTATGTTGTTTCCTAAGGTTGCAAAGTTTTCTCTCCGTCGACAGGAGGTCGTAGAGTAGTGGGGTTCCACTTTGAAGGGCAAAGTTGTCAATGGGTAACACTCGCAACAAAAACCACTAAGCCATTCATATATGCAGAGTTAAGATGATAAGCGTGATTTGCAAATAATCTTAAAATATGCGAATTTCAGTAACACTTTTTTCTGGCTTTTCATGCTCTTTCCATGGGACCCCAACACATTGTAATGTGGTTTTGAGATGTTATTAGCAAGTTGAAAAATCTTTGTGGTAGATAAAGACTCAGAAGGTGCCATATTCGATGCGTTAACTTTCTTAATAGATAATATCTTCTAAGAATAGCATTTAGAGTTTTACATATAATTTATGACCGCTAGTGTTTAAAGTAAAACTGCTTAATGGGCAGTGCAAAATGTCTTTAAATATTTTTCTTGAAAAGTGGGATAAAGCAGTTTTTCTATAAAGGAGGTATGTTTGCTCTGTTTATCCTGCAAACGAAGTTTAGCTAGAAAAAACTATGGTAAGCTTAGATTGGCAACTGTTAGCCACGATACAACCTTACTTAGTTACTTAGATTGCCACTAGAATAGACATTCTTATCTATTTTACGCCGCACGTAAAAAATAATTCCATGCGCTGTGATCCTACGCGCTTCTTCTTTGATTCGCCACAACAAGTTTTGACAGTATTTCAAAAGCTTAATCCTTCCAGAGAAGTTACGATCGCCTTTTTCTGCGCCGCCTATCGTGCTGGTGCTGGAGCGTCTCCGTCCACCTGTGCAATGATGAAACCAATGCAATTACTGCGTTTTGATGCGCTTAATCACATCGATGTTGGCATACAACTAATATAGCTCATGGTCCATTAACAGGATTATGGATGCGACATAACCACCTATCATTATTTGAGCATCTGTCTCTTCGATGAGCCGCACAGTGGTCTATAAACAAAAACTAATAATGATTATGGATCTCCGTAAATATTCTACCAACTATAATGAGAAGTAGGAGCAATGTGTTTCATGACGTTTTGAAACGATCAAGCTATGTTCGTCTGTCTGTCTGGACTGCTGGTTTATTCAATAACTGTCGTGAATCATTATGAAACTTTTTAAAATTTGTAAATTTTGTAAATGGGCCGTATCCACCATCCCTTGTGCAATGTCTCATATAGATTGCTCGATGTTCCCAAATTCAGTTTCTTCTCTGTAAATAATAGATTGCAGCGACTTAAGTGTTTTCTACTATATAGTCCCATTTACAATGCTTGGCAGAATTTGAAAAATCCAATCAATTACCGACTCCCCTCCAGTGCTCTCCATACAAATTACGAACCTACCTCTACATTTCATTAAAAATTTGCGATTTTACGAAATTATTTATTTCCTTTTGTAATGCTTTAAAGCTAAGTGATTGTTTTGATAATGATCAACACTCCTTCTACCATTTGTAGTTCTCCTGACCGAAATTTGTGTACTAATTTTGTTACTCCGTATGTAACGACTATTAATACTTGCCTGGGGTCATAAAAGATTGTATATATATTCAAACGTTATAAAATTTTGTCAATATGAGCAAGTCCTTACACCAGCTTATTTGAAATCGCCCCATTATTTTTGTATAACATTGTAGGATTTAATTAGGGAGAAGAACATGGTAAAAAAAATTCATTGCAAAAATCTCATCTCCAACGCCATCTATCACTTCAAATAAAACCTTTTAAACCTTCCGGAATACTCTACGAATAATTTAAGACCAAAATGAGCCAAATCGGTCCAACCGTTCTCGAGCTTTAGTGAGACTAACGCACAGCAATTGATTTTTATATTTATTTCTTATGTATGGAGAAATCGCGCTAACTAATCTGAGTTGGGTCATCGTTCAGGACTCTATGGACGGCATACAAAATTGGGCCTGGTCAAACCCAAGCGGTCTTCTATCCTGTCCACTTACTTAGTTCATGTGGTTGGTCCAATAATGTACTAAAGAAGATAGTTATCAAATTAGTTTTAAGCTAACTCTCAGATTTATTAAGCATTGTAAAGGAACTTCTTATACTCTCCACCATAAAGTAGTAAACCATTCTTTTTGCCATTCGGTTTATAACAACCAGAATTCTCTTTTGAGGTCACAGGAAACACGTTAACATTCCGCCAAAAAAATACTGGGAATTGATAATTTAAAGAGTTTGTCAAAATTCTTTGTGTGGCTAAATTGACACAACTGTCCTCTGTACAGACGTGGATTTTGAGCGCCATCTGTCATTTGGTTGGTTTACGGAGTTCGATTTTCTCAGTTCATCTCAAATGTAGTATTTTTAAAACTGATAAAAATATTGAACATTTAATTGCTTTACTTTACATGAAATGCTTTAGTTTACATGAAATGAAAATCGTCTTTTAAGTTTGACGCAGGACTTCCTGTATCGCACGAATTAGTTTATATATGATTTTACACTATTGTTTAGGTATGAAATGCTCAACCGCTCGACTATTTCCAAAATAACAAAGTTTTCTTCAAAAACTTCACAGAACGGTTTGTAATTTATGGTGAGACGTGGGTTCATGATTTTGATACGCAAATGAATCAACAAGCTTAGGAATGACACTTTTCACCTGAGCCGAAAACGAAAAATTCACATCAAATTCGATCAAAAGTCATGGTGATGTTGATTGTTTTCTTTGATTGTACAATCGGAATTTTTGTCAAAAGGTTAGGGGGTTAATAAAGAATATTAGCAGTGGATCATTTGGCATTTGAGTGAGTAAATTGCCAGAAATGGACCAGATTTGTTGAAACAAAACTCATATATTTTGCACCACGCTAACACAGCATCTCACAAGGTTATCATTGTGGACAAATTATTGGTCAATAATTACAAAAATATCATCGAACTAGTACCGTATTCAACTGATATAGGCGCGTCGGATTTCTTTATTTACAATATGGTACATACCGTTTGAAAATAAATAATTCAACCTTGGTCAAAATCTAGATTTTAATTTCACTTTATACTTTTCACAGCAATATAAATATGAGCAAATTTCTACAACATTTGAAATTTGGTGTGCTCGTTTGCCAAAATATTATCATGACTCTTTCAAAAACCGAAATTACCACTTCAAGGCATCCGTTTGCGATCGATAGGGGATATGAGAGAGAATTCACTTCGAAAAGTTAAGTCTTTTCTGGGAAATGCGTTTGAAAAGTGTTGTAATAATTCAAATATCCTTTGACATAAAAGTATTATTTCAGAAATGGCCTGCTTTGAAGGCGATGCTGTAAATTTGATTGAATAGTAGCTACTTTTGATTATGTTGGCCAATTCTCGGCATCTTTTTAATAGAATCTATTCATCATCGTGATGCAAATCTATACAGAATTAGTCATTTTCTATCTACAACTTGTCTGTTGAAAGTGTAATAGCGGCTGAACTTATGAAGCCAGGGAATTGATGTAATGTGCCAAACCGTCTCGTAGTCATAGCCCAACTCAACTTCGCAATTGTGTAAAATCCTTTTAGGAGAAAAAAAAAACTTTCGCCAAAGAACACTCAAGTTGCATTGCAGAATTTTTCGTGACTTTTCTACTATCCGTAATAGACATACAAAAATATATAATAAATAAAATAAATACTAAAATAAATAATTGTATTAATTGTCTAGGCAGCGATGACGTATTGCTTTCTCAGTGCAAAATTTAGCGAGTCCTGTGTTGAAGTTTGTGGAAGTGTTCGATTATACATCAGCTCCAAGCAAATCTATTTTACAATAGTTTGCAATAAGTTTAACGCGATACCATATGTCACGTTCATAGATTGACAGACTCTAGGCTTGAACGGCCCCGTCAAAATACCCATCGTTAGCCATATTTTGCTTTCTTTTAAGTTGTGAAATTGACGCGTCGTCCGTTTACAAGAAAATAATTGAACCTTAGCCAAAATCTCGCCTTAAATTTCAATTTATACAATCGTATTTAAAGCAATTTAAATATAAGCAAATTCCTGCAACATTTGAAATTTGATGTATAACAAAATATTGTCATCACCACCATCGCTCAATCAAATTTTCAGCAAATATTTAACAAAATTTGGCACTCAATCGCAGCGCCTTTGGTGTTTGCACAATCCCCAGTTGATGTATACAAACAACCCGTAAAGTTATGATAACTCACGTTGTGTTTATTCTATTTGTTTCTTGAACAATGTATAATCAATCAATATGCAAATTAGCACGAGGTGTCAGACTAAATTAAAAAATATCATTACACGTGAATGTGTAAAATGGCACATGTACTCGTGTGTATGTTGAACGCACATATATACTCGTACATACACATGTAAACAATACATAGTTACATAACCATTCATTATGACCACATAATAGATTATATGAATATTTACATAAAATATGCAAATTTCTTTCTCCCTTAAAATAAAACGAATCTAATGTAATATTCTCTCCATCTCCTCTGATTGTTTCATTACAGAGCGCCCTTAACCTCTACCATACGAGGTGTGAACGGCATCGGTGCAGCAGGACGTGCTGAAAGCAGCATTGGCGGTTCCGAGTACAGTTTTCCACCCAGCTATCGCTCACGTAATACCACGCCCGGTACTATCAGCAGTGAGCGTAGCATAGAAACTGAACCCTCCGGAAGGCTCTTGGCCAATGAGGACATACCCGAGCCATTGAGCGTTGAACAGTTATCGGAGTATAATTCACTGCAACAGAGAACGCGACAGGCGAGAATGACAATAGCAGCAACCGTCACAACGAATGCTAATATTACGCCGGGGTCAAATACAACCAGTGGTACCGGACAACACAAACAGCAGCCGGAGGACAAACGTAGCACTTTGCAATTGGATAAAAGTTGTATAATTGCCAAAAGGGACTCAGCGGCGAGTGATAAAAAGGATGATTTAGTTACTATTGTTACGATAACACCCCAAAATGCGGACAATTCTGATGTAATCGAACATCAGAATAATACCAATCAAGATATAACACAAAGTGATTCCAGGGAACAAATAGAAATATTGGCCCATTTGTAAAGGTGTGGCGATAAAAGGTGACAAAAGGAAACTTAGTGGGGTGTAAAACTTGTAACCTTTGCGATTCGCGTTAGGAAAATGGAATGTTAATTGAAGTTCAACCATCCGACCACTCGAGATTAAGATTATAATATAAAAATTATAATATTAATATTGTAAGAAAATGGTTTAACTGTAATTTACGCATACTGCACTGAAGTTCTGATTCGCAATTTTTTAAATTGACTCTTGTTTTGTGTTGTCTACAGGCAATTTTCATTCGACTTAAGAACCCTAAAACTATAAAAAACCTTAATTTTTATGGAAAATCGTTGATTCCACATGAAATTTACTGGTCAGTTAGTAATAGTTGTTGAACGACAAATTAAAAACTATCCCCTACTCATATTAATTCTTGAAGAACTCCCCTCAGTCCTGCAGAAATATTAAGGAATAGGAATTTTTCGTTGCTTCATTGATTCTAAGCAAAGGTAGCAAAACTAGTTGTTCAGAGGTGGTGATAGATTGATAGAGATGATTGATATGATGGCAGGGGAAGTAGCGGGAAATCCTCTAATCAATTTGATACCTCTCTCGTTGTACTGTATTGTGAATTATCCAATAGCAATGATCTTTAGATGGACCAATTTCACAGTTGGTTTCTATCAGAGAACTGAAAATTGGAACTTGTAATTTGGATCATATAATTTCACAGTCATGTGAAATTATATGTGTGGTGTACCCACAAAACACCTCATGAGAACGCAACATCTTAGTTTGTAGTTTATACCTTAAATTACATCTCTGTAACAGATTTTGATTGATACCAAAAACATCAAAGCTGTTACAGCTGATGAGAGGAGATGACTAGAGTCGTTCTGAAAAAGAGAAGCAAAAAAAGTCTTTCTCTTGCTGATCGGCGCTGGAACAAAAAGGTTCAGCTTCTTAAGAAAATAAAATAAAACAGTGAATTAAATAAAAGTCTTTAATTCCCTACATATGTAATTAAATTGATCATGCAGAAATTACAAGTGGCGATAAATAAAAGATGAGAATTAGAATTAGTGCCAATTCAAAGGAGGTAACAAGTTGTGCTTACCAGCTGAGAACTGATTTGTAAGTGATTTTTTCTTATTACAGAACTTCCGACAACAGTTAATTTCATATGTTACCATTCAGAATTCAGTTTAATTTAGTACGCATATTCTCACTCAATGGAGTTATGTAACACTTCAGAGGCAAAAATTTGAGTTCATTCACAATAATATTCTTACAAAAATACATTTTAATGTACAAAAGAAGGTTAATTTTAATATAAATTCAATGGTAAATTTAAATATGTATATAATCTTGAAATTATGGCTAAAATATTGAAGTTTAGGCACTAGTACAGGATTATAAATTACAATATTAAATGGATTGTTTTGTTGTTAAACCGCAAGAAATTAGATATGTATAGGTATATTGCCATTATATATGAACTGCTACCTGCATTAGATATTTGCAATGATTTTTTATTATTTTCAACAAAAATCGGCATTAACACACTGCAGCCTTGTTTAACATAAATTTTCACATAAATTTTGGCATGATTCCATAAAAATCCATTATCGTAAGGAGTATCTCACCTTCTTCTTTTTTTTTTTTTTGAAATCTTTGAGTACAAAAAGACTGCTGCTGATTCCATATTTGCATTCAGAATCATTTTGTATATGAGATCTCAATTTTCACGTGGAATCCTGGAGTAGTATTTTTGATATACTATCTCTAATTACCTTTATAATCCGTATTTCTTTTAGATTCTGTGGTCCACGTAAAATAATTGTCTATTCTACATCCGACATGTAGTACATAGGAGAGATTTACCAACAATATAATCGTCGACGTACTCGATTCTGTCGACAATGTATTGATTTTCGCTGTCGAATTGAATCTCCGGTTTTCATAGAAGGAATAATTCTTTGTGCAATTTCTTATCCTATATAGAGAATCCGATTATATAAAAGGATTGATTCATCGATAATTCTAGATCAAAAATTTAAAAAAAAGAATGCTGCCGTATGGCATTTGATCATCATTTCTTATTGAATACGAACATGTAGTCGGATGTTAAAAAAGTAGACAAAGTATTGCTAAGTTTGTATTTTTTGAGTTTTGAAAACACTGAGTTCGGTAAATTGCAATTGTCTTCGGACGAACTGAACCAATTTTAAGATTTTTATAAAATTATCATTTCGAAGAAAAACAAAAAAGTATTTTTCTGTAAATTACATCTTAAAACAAATGTTTACTTCCGGTTTCTTTTCTGGGCATAAAAGTATGATCGTTTAGGACGAAAATAAAAAATACAGAAAATCATTTCAAATCAAATTTTTTCCTCAATTTTATAATTTATTAACTATTATACATTTTAAGGTTTAAATAAATTATTAATGTGGGTTTAACCCCTGGTATCCCGTATTCTGTTTTAAATCCCAGATTATACAACGAAGACGAAGACGAAGATTATACAACGAAGATTAAATACCTGTATATTCCTTATGGAGTCCTAAACGCTTAATAACATAGTTTATTCTCTACAATATATATATTTTACCCCCAATTATACCCGGACCCAGAAATATTAATGTCCTAATTATAATTATTTTTGGAAAAAAGTGAGTTCGCTAAAATACAGTTGTCTTTAGGCAAACTGAATTGATTGAAATTAAGGGTATTTAAATTTTCTACCAAAAGCATGTGCAACACTTTTCAATCAAGCTATCAGTTCAAGCGGTATTTATTTAGTTTTCGAGGACTTCGCATTACTGATTTGCTGTGAATTACGTATTGAAAATAATTGTTTATTTCCGGTTTATTTTGTGGTCATGAAGATATGATCTTTCGGGAAGAAAATAAGCTCTTGTCTATCAAAATTGGACTGAAAATGTAGATTTTATAAAAACTTAAGTAGAAATACAGAAAATCAATTTTTCCCCCAATTTTATGATTTATTAACTACTATACAAATTAAGGTTTCAATAAATTAATAACCTCTGGTAATGTCATCTATTCCGCATTCTATCTTAAATCCCAAATTATGCAACGAAGACCAGATTGTATAGAAATCTCAAGAATCTGAATTATATAAAATACCTACGTTAATGTCTGAATTATACTATATGCTGACCCATAATTCGCCGAATCATAAGACCTTATAAAGAGCCATAACTCGACCAATTTTTTATGGGCTCCAAAAAGTAAAATATTCGCTAAAATTCGGTATTTCAGTAGAGTTTGGATAAATTTACTCTAGAGAAACGATCTCGCCCACCTCATATACTTTCTGTAGACTCAAACAAACTAAATGTCTCCAATGTAGCAGAATAAGATTTATATTACGCCTGAAAGCATGCAATGTTTGTATTACGGAGGTCATTGCTATTGGTTTTATATAACTAAATGGTAAATACCACGAACTTGAACCAGCAGGAATAATCTGCTTGAGCTTACTAGTCCAATATTTTACTTTTTGAAGCCAGGAACAAGGTAGAACCTGTACATTATTCTTCGCTATGCTACCATAGATATATGGGAGATTAATGTTACAAAATGCAATACAATTGTAGGCGCTTGGAGTATCCTTTATTTAAACTAGCTATCACTGATGTTTCACTATAAACTGGGGATATCATCAGTTTTGGAAACTTTACGTCTACTAAGGAAGTCTGGTTAAAACCAATCAAAAGTACGATAGATTGACAGTCTTTTGGGAATTGAAACAACAATGATTTATATGATGGCCTAACACAAGGTGGAAAGCGTTGCTCGGTGGTGAGTAAATGCGACTATCGTTCGTATGGTCGTGGGTTCGATCCCCAATACAGTCGGTTACTTTAGCCAGTCACTTTAGCCGGTCGAGTAACCGTGTAAAAGACAAATCTAATAAAAGCTTCTCAGACCAATATTCGGAATAGAAAAAAAGACTGTAGGTCCCGTTGAGTAAGTCTAAAAATAGAATGCGTATAATCTCATTGAATGTGAGAAGCTTTGCTCTTTTATTATTAGGAATACTTATTTTTATTAAGGAAATTGTGCGTAATTTCTTAAAATTTTTGTGGGATATTAAATTGTTTATGGGATCTCAGGTTCGTTGTCAAAATATACAATGTATAAACAATGTCAGGCTCCACATTTAATATTTGTTATCACGGAATTATGTTGAAAAGCAAGTACTTGCACCAAAAACTATCAGAAAACATTCCCAGTGGTAAAAAAACAAAATGAAATCATCGATGATAATTTTATACGATGATTTTATACCTCTCTCTCACCACTTTAATACAGGCATACATTAACCATGCGAATTACTTCACTCTCTCCTATATTGTAATCGAGAAACGAATGAGGAACCACGATCCATGTCTTATACATAATACAATCCCCAATATTGTAATATGACATATTGTAAATCACGATTGCTTTGTAAGTTATTGGGGCGGATCCTGCTTCAATATCTGTATCCAAAAACTTTGAAGTATTAAAGAGCACTCATTTATTTGCGTTACTTTACTCAATACTATATTAGCGAAGTACGAATTTAGTTACTTCTTCAAACTATTAACACCTTACGGCCGAAGTATTTGGTTTTCTTTTCCTTAAATATCACTATGGACAATTTAATGATTTTCAAAGTACTCCACTTATTTTAGCACAGCGACGCATTCAAACCTAGAAAGAGAAATGTTTGGCTGATACATAATAGTTTCAAACCACTCTTTCCACATACCATAGTTATGTTCGAGTAAGCGAAAAAAAAAAATATCTTTTGGAACCAAGATAGAAATCTAAATAAATATTTCACGGAACTAAGAGTTGGTTGCTTTAACTGGGAGTCTTTCTTATCAAGAAATCATTCTAACCTAAGCCATATTTTCTATCACGTGATCGCAACTTGAACAGGTTTTGCAAAATTTACTTCATAGGATTCCGCTAAGTCCTTGCAGTTCACTCAAATGCCTACCTTGTGAACAACTTTGTGTCCTGTAAAGTATGAAATACCTAAAATATGAAAGAGTACTAAGTAATCGTATAACTCATAAACAAAAAAAACTATGAATGATAAATAAACTTAATTGTTGACAAAATATATATAAACTTATAAACAAACCCTCCCACACGCCCACACACATACACAATACAAACTTTTTCTCATTATTAATCCAAAGGTATTTATTTTTATATTAACAAAACAAAAAAAATTAACATTAAAAAAAAAATAAAATAAAGTTGTTATTATTTGTTTGTTTATCAATACCTAAAGAAACTTAAACTTGTACAGCAGAGAGGAATATCTCAATTTAACGATTTTGTAAATAACGATTCCTGTGAAAGAAAAAAAAGACGATATCAAATTATACCTACTTATATATAAGCATTATCATGTAATAACAAATAACTACAACTAAAATATTAACTAATAATCATTAAATCTGAGTAAATGTTTTTATGTAATTTATAAGTCCAACAACACTAAACTATATTATTGTGTAAAAACATAAACAAAAACATACAAAAACGCAACAAATATAGAAATCATAAACGATATTTGATGGAAAACTACAAAATAAATGTATGAAAAATTGTTAGAAAAATATGAAAAAAAAAAAATTTGCGTTTATTTTTCCAAGCAGGAAAATGGGGAACTAATTATCAGGTAAAGATGTTACTGAGTTCAAAAAGTTAGGCACTGTAATGAACATCTATGGCAAATGTTAATATTTGGCTCCACAGTCGCGAAAATATTGCCAATGGAATGTGAACATATACATGAAAATTGACTCTAGAATTCTCTTGCCTCTCGACGTTGAATGTTTCATCTTAGAGCCTTGCAGGACAAAGACTTTATTTAGGACTTGCAGAAGATCCACGAGGGTTTTACGTGAGTCTCGCCGTGAAGGTCTTGTCCATGGTGTGCTTCTAGCACTGAATATATTTCAATGCGATTGCCAGTTCACCCATGGGATAGCCAAGTTGACTTGGACTAGTAGCCGACAATCTTGGGAGCAAACTACCACAATTATCAGCTCTTTCTTCCAGCCAGAAGATACCAAATTGATTACGCTAGTATAGAATCCCCATTGGCGAAGGGCCTCTGCTTCTCTATGGGCACCCGTTTGTAAAATTCAATTTCACATAAGAGCACAAAAAAAATCTACTAGCGATTTGCCAAATTGTGATTTACACATCGTACTTCACTTGATTGATCTCCCGGCAGCAAAGAGAGTGCAGACTGGAAATTTTTACGTACCTGCAGGTGCGGAGAATCCAAGTAGATAGAACGGTGGATACTACATTCCAAGAATGCAGTATTCTCACCGGCGGGAGACAAGGAAAACTCCAAACGCCTTCTGCTTTGCGATGGTGAACGATAACCATGGCACATGCCTGCCCGTACCATCCGAGAGATCAAAGAAGACGCGGATGATAAGGCACAAGCTAGAGACACTGTCCGTGGCAATTCTCATCAGCCTTGGTACCAGATAATGCTTCTGGTCAAATCGTACAGCTGGGTCTTCCAAATTGAGTTATTGGAATGATGAAATATATTGAAAATCAATCTTAGATGGTTCAAAGCATAATGCAATATGCAGTATTGCAATATTTACATAAACAATTTCGTTGGAAAATGAATTGCATTAAAATTTGTTTAACAAATGGAATTTCTATTGCGGAAAATTTTGCGAAGGCTTTTAGTGAACAATCTTTCTCGAAAAGGCATATTTACAAGTAGTATAAAAGGTTCAAAGAAGGGCTGGAAACGAAAATGGCCCCGGATGACCTTCAGTCTTAATCAGGTTATTCTAATCCATTAGAAAAATTATTTCGAATCTTAGACTATCCAAATACTTATTAGGCCAAAAAAATGTTTTGGTTTTTTGCTTTCGCAAAGGATTGTCGATGGTTTATGGTTGCCATTTCATCACCAAACGCATTATTACTGGAAGTGTGATTTGGACCTATGTGGATAATCCAGAGATCGAAGAAAGATCGCGACGAAGTAGCTCAAAATCAAGCCTACTCCCACACTTTTCTTTGACTATCATGGTAATGTGCATTATGAGCTTTTCCCGCTGCACAATGTATTATGAGCGGCACATGGTCTCAATTTGTATGTACAGCAATCTTTGACTTTCTGACCATTTTTTATGAAGAGCTTTCAAACCAGTATGACTCAGAAATATTTCGCCAATATCTCGCATATATATGTATATATAAATATTTGTTTCTTTGTCCAAATATAGCCAAAATGTGGAGGAAGATATCTCCTAAACTATGTGAAATAAAAAGAAATGTCTTTAACTCCACGAAATTGAGTTATTGAGGTATATATCATGCCACTTAAAAGCCTTTTATCTATATTTTCTACGTAAATGAGAATTCATCCACAGATCTCTGACAAATATAAGTGAGTTATGTTTACCAAAGTGTAACTAATAAGTTCCAATGACCACAAAATGGAACTTCGATAACTTATAATGGTGACAACTTATCATGATGTGTTTCTGGCATCAAAATTACGGGAACGGAATTGACGAAACTATAATTGCACATAAACACTATTCTATTTTTTTAATAACTGTTTTTTTCTTTGGTGGCGTTCATATCTGATGCGCTCTTAAACAATTCTAAGTGAAACACTCACAAAACAGTTTGAATATTTTTTAGGTACGAAATCTTATATTTATCTTGTCCCATTCGATAGCACGTGTACAATGCGAAATACAGATTAACAAGGCCATCCATTAGAAAAATGAAGGATTTGTTGTCTATGCCTTATAAATTTCATCCATAATCATTCCCAATTCATTTTACTTCTATCGAGTTTGCTCAATTTGTTCTACAGGTTATCGATCTTTCGTTTTCAAGTAAAGTTGAGTAAAACGCACATAAAGCTAAAGTTTTGATGAAACTTTTATTTCATTATAATGCTTGGACCTTGCCATTATATACGAAATACAATATCGTTTAAACGACCTCTCTGGATTGGTCGCAGCAGTGGATCCTTTCCAGGTAGTTTTCGAAAAAATACGACCCAATGACACCTCCAGACCATAATTCTCATCAAACAGTCACTTTTTCCGGACGCAATGGCATTTCCACAATCACTTCTGGGTTGTCTGAGGCCCATATGCGACAATTCTGCTTGTTGACGTAATCACCGGATGAGAATTGAGTTTCATCGCTGAAGAAAATTTTGTTCGATTGAAAGCCTACGTTTGAATCACCACTTTTACAGTAAGTTTTAACTATTTTTACGTGTTCTTTGGTTGTTACGCGGCCCATATTCGTAAATGGTAAAACTTCCACTAAATAATAACACACCAGATGCCAGGTATTTACCAGTTGCCTTGCCAGATCGGCGGTTTTGAAACCACTAAATGGATAACCCTACATTTCAACCCTATATTTCATCTCAAGAGAGATTTCTTTTCAAATCCATTTCACCCAAACCGGTTAAACGCTTACGACTGCTACAAATACACAAATACACACGAACTATATATATTAGTTTTAAAATTTTCATGGACTGACCTACAGGGTGGCACATGAATCGTGCTACTATCTAAGGGGAAGAATTTTTATTTAAAAATGTTGAAAGAGTTTTTTAATCCACAACTGCGCCGAAGACGAATCCATTTCCACAGCATTTCGTTCCACCAAGATGGAGCAGCTTCACATATAACCAGACCGGTTATGGCGGAGCTCCAACGAAAATTCACAAGCAAATTAATATCCAGAAACTACACTTTTCGCTGACCTGACTGCACCACACATTTTTATGGGGTTATGCCAAGCCAGAGCTGTACAAAACGAAACCAAGGAATTTGACTGAATTGAAGCAATCCATTAAAACAATGATTGAGCCAATCCCAATTTCAAGCCTTCAGGCCAAAATGAATAAAACTGATCACGTGTCGCATATGCGGGAATGAGCATGGAGGTCATTCATCTTCAAAACCAATTAGTTATATAAAATAAAATTAAATTTTTTATACAATAAAAAAATAAATAAATGAAGTACACCGATGAGAAAGAAAAGTTATTTAAATTTATTATTGAGTTGCCACCCTGTATATTGAAACTAAAAAAAAAAAAAAAAAACAATATTTGGAACAATCATATCTCAGGAATACTATATGTAAATACTGTTTATATGACACATAAAAGGAGTCTGACTATAATCGATTGAAAAAACGAAGAAGTTTATGAAACAACACTTTCTTTTTCACCAATTGCCTTTTCCATAATTGCATCACCTAATCGAAGCGTTTGGAATTATTTTTTACGGGCGGCGTATAATATATAAGATAAGTCAATTCCAGTCGCCACTTAAGAAGAAGAAAATCTGCAATAAATTTGCATAATATTCGCCGTCGATGGTTTCTCCTTTCTGAAGATAATCAATAAAAAATGACCCTACGTGCATCCTAAAAACCAGACGCCAATCCTTGCCTGCAGATAGAACCGCCTTTGCCTTCCTTGGACACGATTCTCCCATTCCAGTCTACTGCTTTGACTGTTCCTTTGTCTCAGATGTGTAGTGGTGGGCCCATGTGTCGTAAATCTATGCAAACAATCAACTTTATTGTGGCGAAACATTGCCAAACGCTTTTCTAAAAGATCTTCACGATGCTGTTTTTGCTCCATTGAAAACAACCGCGGCAGCCATCTTGCGCACAGCTTTCTCATATTCAAATCTTTGGTCAACATATGATGCACAGCATTTTTTGAAAAGACCTATTATTTCAGCTGCGCCACGTACCTTCAATACCATTTTGTGGATTTTCTTAACCGTATCCGTAGTGGACACCTTAATTGGTCGACCACTACGGTGTTCATCTTGACAGCTTTAATATTCGTTGGACTGAGACCTTTCTAATGGTATTATTGAATTACATAACTGTGATCAATTTTTTTTATGTTTATAAATTCACTGAGATCGTTTACTTTTGATGACTCAAATAAAAAAACTAAACAACGTGACGCCTTGAAACGTATAACATATGTTTTATAAGGTTGCCACTATTCACCAAAATAATTTGTTGCAAACTACTGGCACCATCTGTACGTCAGTTAGGCTAGTTTTCAGACACCCCTCGTATGTAACTGACTTACTTTGACTGATAATTTTATACTGGTTCTATTATAAAATTGTAAATATTTGTCTCATCATACGAATTCAACGTCCTTAAGAAATGGTCCTCTGTCGATATCAAAAGCATTTTATAGAGGTCATAGACATTTTTGGTTGTATTTCCTGGCTTTTCAGTTAAAGTACCCAATGTTTAATTAAATAATACTGGTCTACAAATTTGGAAATATTTGACTGCAGAAACGGAGCATGTTTTTTTAAATAATCTGCGCTGAATTCAAACCTGGCATAAAAATCTTATTAATTTTTTATCGCATGCTGGCAATACTGTAAAGCATTCAATACTGACACTACAATTTCACAAATATTAATTTGACAGAAACCTATATTCATTCTAAATCTTCATAATAGTAAAGTTGAAGCATGTCAGGCAGATCGTGTGTTACTGATTCAAGCTATTTTTGCTTTGTGGGTGGTTTATATTTGGTTGGAAAAAAGGGCACGCAATTTCAGAATCATTAAAATATGCATATTTGCATTATTTTAGCTTTGCCGTCAGAAACTTGAATAAACCGTGGACACCAACAATGTTTCGCAATAGTTGCAGAACTGTTTTATATAAGTTGTCAGGTGGCAAGAAGATCTTTCTCGATTTTTTAATTCCAGTACTTTGGAGAGAATCAAGTAATCACCAAACCGATTGTTATTTCTGATTAACAAAAGTTACTGGATTCAATATAAAAAATCGAAAAATATTACTTTCGCGAAACCAGTGCAACGTTCACCAAATGATCCATTACCAGTCATTTCCAGTGCTACTAGCAGTGAGTCCGAAACATCTCTCACCAGCAGTGGTAGTTTGTATCAGGCTGATGATGAACGCCATTTAGTGACTCAAACTGAGCTCAATAATCTAATTCGGTATTTACATTTAACGAAGCAAGGCTCAGAATTACTAGCTTCATTACTGCAGCAGTGGAAGGCATATTTGTTGGTTCTTAGATCAGGAAGCTATTGAATGATGACAATTTTTCACAATGTTTATTGGAGAAAGGATATGCAGGGTGCAAATCCTTCAACAGCATCGTTAACAGTTTTCTTGGAAACAATAAAAGTGAAATTGTTGCTGAATTATTGAAAAATTATCACGAATTGGGTGCACGAATGCCACTCAAAATGCATTTTCTTCATTCGCATTTAGATTTTTGTCCGCAAAACCTAGTTGCGGTGAGCGACGAACAAGGGGAGTGGGTTCACCAAGATTTAATGAAAACTGAAAGAAATTACCAAGGATTTTAGGGCAAGGAGCACGCTGGAAGACTATTGCTGGACTCTAATACGTGAAACAGAACCAACAAAATACAAACGACGTTTAAATAACGATATTCACTATTGAAAATTCATTGATTTTTAAATAAACCTATAATTTTTTATGTAAAAAACGAACAAAAATATTTTTTTTTTTGTTTTTTTTTTTGACAGAGAAAACCCAATTACGGATTGAATTCAGTCCACCAAATTATTCTAGGAAAGATATTTGGTTGCTCCAGTCCAAAACCTTGTTGGCTAGTGTAATTGATTGCAGGAGAACCCATTGCCAGCCTTTCCGTTGTTCGTAAAGGTTTTCATGGCAATATGTGACGTGCCCTCAACGTAGAAATTGAAAATGCACGGAAATTGTTCCTGCATTAAAAAAAAGAAAGAGAAACTCGTACTGGATTGAAAGCATATTCGAATCTACTCAATACTAGTAAATTTTTACTTGAAACGGGTAAAAGAAACTTAAATTGACTAAATTTTATTTGTAAATAATGGATACTTAAAATTAGTACGCAAATTTCTTCGAATAATTTTCTTACTTATTACGAGTGAGGAGCAACATGTCGTCGTTACTTATTTTTGACTCAATATTAGTATTTTTTAATGTGTTCCATTTAGTATATTTTGCTAGAATATTCCTTTTGTATTTAATTGTTTTCATGGCTAAGTTTGTTTGGAATGCCATTTAATACATATAATCTGAAAGCCCAAAATTTCCTTATACCTATAAATGCCAAAAAAAGTAAATATATATTGTGAAAATAAGCAGATAGCTAGGTAAAGTGATAAACAATTTATTTATTTATTTGATTTATTCATAATAAAGGGTGTCCCAACAAGAACGCAAGATTTAAATTTGGCGCCATTCGAAGTGCCATTGTTTGACATTTGAACAATTGTTATTGTTTGCCAGTAGAAGGTACGAGGTTAGTAAAAATTGAGCGCTACACGAATGAACAACGCATTCTCATTGTGAAATTGTTTTACCAAAATGGTGAAAGTTTTGCGGCTACAGTTCGCAAATTGTGATCAATTTGGGGTCACAATAAGCTCCAAAAGAGTCAACTGTAAAGAGATTAATGGATAAATTTGCCAAAACTGGGTCTGTTAGTGATGTAAAGGCAACAACGCGCCTTCCACCAGGGGGCAAATCACCGCATTCGATATCGAGTACTTCGCCATCGAAATGTAGTTAACGTGGATCACCGCACTCGATATCGAATAAAATTTACGCGAAGTTGTACTCGATTGGTAGTATACTATCGAAAACAACTAAACACTAGCAAAATAAAGAAAAACAAAGCAAACCATACCAAAAAGCTGACAAAAATGTAAGTGTTATTTTGTTTTGTGCGCAAATTTAATTAAAAAAATATAATTTTAATTGTTTTAGGGAGACTGAAACTAAAGAAAATAAGAAGCGAAAAACACTTAACACAAATAAAGTAAATATGAAGCAAAAACAAGTATTGGCGGAGTTCATGGTGGAGCATCCCGACTTGGCCAAAAATAAATTACAAAACTGTGCCCAAACGAAAGTAAAGTCACAAAGAAACTTAACGCCTGGGGACCTCCAGTTAAAGATGTTTCGAGTTGTTCACAAATCACAAAACAATAAACACAAATAGAGTAAAATGTAAGAAGAAAGAGTTGTTGATATAGTTGTCTTGCTCTAATGCACGATAAATAGTTGGATTTTTTTTCTATTCGTTTTCTATTTCTTACTCCCTTATGCTTACAGCAATGTAAAAAATAGTAGTCGAAAATATAAATTACGATCGAAAGCCGTGATCCAAGAAATTGTAGCCATCGAAATCTTACTCGACTCGAAAGTGCACTCGATATCGAATGCGGTGATTTGGCCCCAGGTCGATCGACCGAAAATGTCGCAGCTGTACGTGATGATGTCGCTCAAACTCCATCCACCTCAATTCGACACCGAGCTCAGCAAATTGGTGTCTCCAAATCCACTATGCAGTGAATTTTCAATTCAATTTTCAATTTCAATTTCAATTTATTTATCAATTTTGAGATAACCTAGCACAACAAGATTAAATCTTTTATATTACAGTGCTAGTGGCATAAGTTATAATATCACGATGTACATAATTTAAGCAAACAAAACATATATTTAGATATTTATACTCTTAATACACTATTAATGAATTTGATTTTTAGTTATTTTATTCATTCATTTAATTTTATTGTAATTAAGTTCAATCTTTATAAAGTGTAGCTAGTTTCCGTTTAAATTTTAATGCGTTGCTCAATATTTGAAGCTGAGAAGGAAGAGCGTTCCAAAGACGAACAGTACATATAAAGAATTGCCTTTCTGAGATACGGGTTCTATAAATTTGTTGTATAATTTTTTTACCTCTATTGGACATGGCAAAACGTATTCTTTGAAAAAGATATTTTGGCTCACTTGAGACTATAATCCTCTGCATTAGTAATAGACTTTTAAATTTCAATAAATTCTCGAAGTTCATATTAAATATTTGGTAAGAATAAGCAGAGATTCTATCATTCCGTTTTTTATTGAAGATATACCTTGCTATGTTATTATAAGCAACTTTGAGTTTGCGCGAATCCGTACTATCACAGTTAAAATAGATTTCACATCCATACAGAAGTGATGGAATTAAATAGCTTTTCGCTAGAAGCATGCGTATATCAAACGGTGTTGAATGTCTGACAGCCCATAGATTTCTTAACATGCAATGTACCTTACCAACGACGCTATTTATATGATTTGACCAAGTCAATTTGTCATTGAAAATTACTCCCAAGTTGGATGAGGACTTAACAAACTTAATTGGCGTGCTGTTAAGTTGCAATGGGAACAGTTCACTTTCTATAATTTTCTTGTTTGAAATAATCATATATTTAGATTTGGAAGGATTAAGACTTAGTTCATTTTGACATGCCCATTCGTATACTTTTTCCAAGTCTTCGTTTATTTTTTGAGCATAGCTAGAAATATTTTTTTGTTCTGTACTGCAGTAAAGTTGCACATCATCGGCATACATTTGTATTTTACAATGATTTAATACATTTGGTAAATCATTTATATATATGCAGAAGAGAAGTGGTCCCAATACGGATCCTTGTGGTACACCTTTATGAATGCTTAACTTGTTGGAGAAGATGTTGTTATAAAAAACGCATTGCGATCTATTGCTAATGTAGGAAAAAATGAGTTTACAGGCTGTACTACTAAAGTGAAACTGCCAGGCGAGTTTAGTGATGAGTATAGAATGGCTTACAGTGTCAAAAGCTTTGCTGTGGTCCAGAAGTACTAAAGTTGAAATCAAGTTACAATCAATTGCATTTCTTAAGTCTTCTACTACATCAATAAGCGCAGTGGTACAACTTCTTTTTGGTCTAAAGCCGGACTGTCGTTGTGTTAAGAGATTTGCTGTTTCAATATAATTTGACATTTGATGGTACATTAATTTCTCTAGAACTTTTGACAAATAAGGGAGTATTGCGATGGGCCTAAATTCGTTATTTGATTTTGGTATGGGTATGATTTTAGCTAACTTCCATGCAGTAGGATATACTGATTTTGTTAGGATAGTGTTAAAGATAAAAGTAAAGTATGGTAAAAGTTTTGGAAGCAAAATTTTAATGAATTTAGGATTAATTTCATCAATGCCCACAGCATTTGATTTAACCGATAAAAAACCGGCCAGTACTTCTGACTGATCGACACAGCTGAAAGAGAATAAATTTTCCCCTCCCCTACTACCATTAGGGGTTGCTCCAATGACTGGTAATGTATTTGTTTTAACAAAAGACCGATTAAGGCAATTGACATCTATATCCATTCTAATATTTTGATCCCTCTTTTGCCCAATCCCAATTCTTCGAATTTCATTCCACTTGGATTTGCTAGAGATTGCGGTAGAGAATTTATCCTTGTGATACTTTGCCTTCGCAATTTGTATAATTTTCACTACTTCACGTCTGGCAGTTTTGTATAGAGAGAAGAGAGCTGGAGTTTTAAATCGTTTCCATCTTTTATAGCAAAAATTTCTTTTTAGAATTAAATTTTTAATATTGTTGTTGAACCAAGGCTGTTGGTTGTGCTTAATGACTTTATGTCTCAATGGAACACATTTAACAAAAATGTCCATAATATATTCATTCATAAATGTAACTTGTTCGTCAGAACTTTCAAGATTATAAATCATGTCCCACTGTACATTTTCAACACATTCATAGACCATATCGTAATTTATTTTGTTTAAGTCATAGTAACTAACTGGTGATATATTATCGTCTAGGCGTGTATCATATATTAGAAATATTATGTCATGTTTTGAAAAACCGGGCGACGATAGTTGATCATAAAGCAAAACTTTATCCTGTCGATTAACGAGAAACAAATCAAGAAGTGTATTGGCAGTTTGCGTAAAGTGGGTAGGTATAGTTTTATTTACAGAATATAGACTAAGAGTTTGCATTGTATCAGTTAATATATTTTCCCTTAAAATATTACTATTAAAATCGCCTGCTAGTACTATGTCACTATATGATAAGGATATGTCTTCCAACATTGTTATTAGATTATCAAATGGAGTATTTCGATTCGGTCTATATATACAGCCAATAAGCATTTTATTGCTATCAGAGGTTAGGACCTCCATGAATAAAAATTCCAATTGACTTGAGCAGTCAGATTTTAGTTTAATGGAACATTTTATTCCATCTCTAATATAAATACAAACTCCACCTGCATTACTTTCTCTATCTGCTCTGTGTAGTGTAAATCCAGGTAAATGATAGATATTATCGTGAACTTTAGTATGAAACCATGTTTCTGATATACATATAATGTCTACCATGGATGCCGTGAAGATGTAACGAAACTCATCAATTTTGTTATTTAAGCTTTGAGCATTTAAATGAACTATTTTCAAGCCAGGCATTTGTTTGGATAAGATACGAATCATGGAAAATGTATTGTCTTTGGAACGATTATCAACATTATTCATAATTTAAAATTAAAGAGAGGAGAACAACGCATTTCTGTTGTGATAATGTGTAAGCAACCGGATTGCTGTAATTTGCTGCTGGGAACAAACAACACTGTAAGATGATAAGCTCTTGCAGAAGTTTATAATATAAAAAACATTCAACAGGAAAAATTAAAGGAATGAATTGTGACATAATTATATAGTTGAAATTGGTTAAAAAGAACAGGAAATTGAGTAATAGCATTTGCATATTTTTGTGAAATAAATAACATATAATAATACAAATTATCGGTTTCATCTTTATCTTATACGAAAGAGGTGAAGTAAATTGTGGTTGAATTTTTCTAAGTGTAACATAATGTGTATTGTTATCAGGTGGCAACATCACCGAGCGCTTGATGAGTATTTGACATTTGTTGTGAAGAGATGACAATGTTATTGAGTTGCTCAATTGACTCCATGCGAAATGTACGGTCAGTGTTACACAGTTTCACACATACAATCCCACGCATTGTAAATACAGCTGATAGGTGCTTTTGTTTTTTTAATTTTATTGCCCCTTGCAGAATTTTATAATTGTTGCTGGTGAGGTCTTCGTTTATATAGATTGGCGTGTGCGAATTAAATCCAAGAAGGTTTAATGTTAGTTGCGATCTGTTTTCCCGTTTAAATCTGTTCAACGATTGCAAAATAAAGTTTCTATCATACGCCGAAAAGAGTTTGACCAGCAGTATGCCATCAGAAATTGTTTTGTTGTTTGTTTGTTTGTTTTTTTGTTTTTAATTCTTTGTATTGACTTCACTTTAGGTGGGCTGACAT
>JAHXMU010000689.1:1368532-1408169 GCA_019455685.1 Philornis downsi | reverse complement strand
AACAATAAGTTACGTTTATTTTATAAATAGATGATAAAATTATTACCGGTATTACCGGTACCCCATATAGGATGCCAAAAAAAAAAAAAAAACGCAACCAATATGTTCGAGAATATGTGCGTAAAAAACGAAAGGAAAAACGACTTAGGTAGAGTTAGGACAAAATCGGTTACATTCGTTATTACTTATTCTGGCATATTCAGGTCTAATTCCTATTCCACATTTCGATGTAATTAACAAGTTATAACAATTTTTCGAAACAGCAATTTCTGATATTAGTATTGTTATTATTATTGTTTGTGGCCTTAAGACACGAATTGTAGTCTAAGCACGATAATATTCTATATAGTTCGGAAGTTATGACAATTTCTCATAATGGCGATTTTTCGAAAAACGCTAATATTTAAAAACGAAAATATATGATTTTAAATCGTTTCAAAAATATACTGATAAAATCATAAAATTATGTCTTTTGGTATTACAATTTCGTTTCACCAGTTTCAAATATACTGTCAAATATATTACAACATAAAAACATAAATTGTTTGGATTTCAGTGTTGGAAGCCAACGCAAAAAGCTGGCAATGGCGCTTGGGAAAAACGATAAAAAACATAGTACCGTAAAATTCCACGATCACTTTTTTATATGGAGTTTCAAGTGCTATATAAAAAATTCGGGTAAACACAATTTAATATTCTTAATTTTTTTCTTTTTGCTCCCGTTCAATCTCTTCAAGTAAATGCTCTTCAAATAATAACTTATCAAGCACCGTGAAATCTTTTCACAACCCTTTCGGCTTAAGCATAATTTTCGACTTTCGTCCCCTTACAGTCCACATGTAAGTACTTGTTTTAAACACAAATCCGGCTGTATACTTCAAATACTTACAGTGCAATTGAAACATTGACTATGGTAATTATGATTCAAAGCCTCAACCCATCTGTCGCCGGCCTCAACGGGGAAACCACATGCGTAGCACTTGGTGGTGAACAATTCATTCCAATCAGCTTCGCAGTAGGCCATGCCATCCTCAAGGAAGAATGGAGTATTACCAAACAATTTGCCACAATGGCCGCAACAGAAGCACTCAGGATGGAAATGTTTGCCAATGGCATTCAAGCAATCACCCTAAAAAAGTAAAGACCGGAAAATCATAAACGTTAATCACAACTCATAAGCAATTACAATAAAAACGTTTCGACAAAGGGAGAAGGTAACGAGACAGACCTTGATTTTGCCACCACATTTGCTGCAAGTGGGAGCCAAGTACTTCTCGAAACAGTATTCGCAGTACAAGTCACCTTTTTCCTCGACGAAGCCAATGTCTTGCAAGGGACGACGGCAATTGCCGTTAACGCAGTGGAAGTGTTCGGGACACCAGATCTTGCCCAAAGCAGTGATAAACGGACCCCTAAAGGAATAAAAAATAAGGTTAATCTACCACCTTCAATTCGAACACTTTAACGGAAGTGGTTAGTCACATTTGAAGGCTGGAAATTGAACAAAACACTTACGATGTTACTTCTTTATTGCACTGACAACAAATGGGTCTCTTACCCTCCTTAAGCAACTGACTTACAACTTCCTCATTTTCGGGCGACATGGGTTTGTTGGGATCCGAGCCTTGTTTGCCCAAGGCTTTAACGCTTATACTGAATACGGGACCATCTTTGGTTTGCTCGCTCTGACCGTTTGTGTCAATGTAAGAACGCCTGTCGGTGGCATGACTGGCACGACGGTTCGAGCGATCATTGTTGCGGTATACTACAGTTTCCGAAGGTGGCAGATTGGCGTTGGCACTGCTATTATTTTCATTCTTTGCTCGCATTGCGAGTGGTGATGAGGGCTTAAACTTATTATCACAAATATCCAAAACTTTGCCCATGGGATGATTAGCGTTCAGTTCATTCGTAAATACGCCCTTGGCAGCAGGAGCAATTGCATTCGTATCATGCTGCTGAACAGGCTTCAGCTCAACATTTTGCTGTACAGCTATAACCGGCTTCAAGGCGGCTGGTTCTGTGGGATTTATGTCCTTGAAATCATCCAAATCCAAACGTTTTCGTACAACCATAGGACTGCGTGAAAGATTAGAACTACTATTGCTACGAAGACTTAACGAACTGCCACTGTGCGAAGAAGTTGGTACGCCATTGCGCAGACTTGGAGAGCTGCCGCTGTAGGAGGCGGGAGATCCATTACCTCCATTGGCCAGGCGGGCTTCCAGCATATTCGATATAACTTTACCAGCCTCAGCCATAAAATTATCCATTTTATGGCCCATATTTATTTTGCCAATCGATTCATTGAGCATGGCCGTAGGATCCTCGCCAGTTGGTAAGTCAGAGTGCTGTAAGGGGGCGACAACAGGAGCAACATTGGCAGATAAAGCATTTGCGGGTTTACGGTTAGCATTGGCAGGACGCGGCAAGGTATCACTTAACACAGGGGGTTTAGTTAAGGGTTCTGAAAGAGGAATTTACAAGAAACGAAGCGAAATAACGACAAATATTAGTATTAAAAACAAAAAACAAGCTAGTGTTAATATATTTGGAACATTTCGATTAGTTCACAAGAGGGGTTTTAGAGATAGCCAATCTGCGACCAACGTCAACTCAGAGTCTGAAAAACGCCAGTCGGTATTTGGCATTTTACTAGAACAGAAAAAATGGCACAGCTTTGGTTTTCAAGATAATGTTGAATTTCCAAAAACTCTATTTCCTCGGAGCCTGTAGCTTCATAAACAAATGTCAAATCATTCCACACGCAACATATGCAACAAATCAAGCAAAGTAATGCAACATAACAATAAACAAAAAAAAAAAAACGCAAATTTCTAACTTTTGTATCTAACCTGACTTGGGTGCCGCAGCTATTGCACAATGGAACACGGACACCGGGTCCGACGGCCTTGTTCATAATACCACGACCACGTTTGGGAGCCGATGTGGCACCATAGGCGCCACCTTTCGGAGCAACACCACCTGCAGAACCAGCAGAACCGCCAACATTAGAAGTGGTTGTAACACTAGACGAAGCTGGTGCAGGTGCGGATGCTGGAGCAGGCGCAGCTTGCATTTGCCTTTGCTGCTGCTGTTGCTGCTGACTACTGGCTGCAATATTAGAAGCGGTACCAGAACCTAAAGAAGCATTCAGCCGATTGTTATTATTCAATTGCAAATTTTGCTGCTTGCAGCACGTATGACCGGGGCGACAAAATGTACCCGTGACAGGGCAAACACCGGTAGGTGGTGCGCCATATGATGATGTAGAAGAAGTAGCAGTTTGGTTAGTGCCAGCTGTGATCGATTTGTAAGCTTGATTATTAGTTAGATTGGTAGCAGAAGCTTTGGTTAGACTAGAGCTAACGGTGTTTACTTGTTGCTGTTGTTGTTGTGAAGATGACATAGACGAATATGTGGTTAATGATTTCTGTTGCTGTTGTTGTTGTTGCGACGAAACCAATGATGAACCATGCACAGTTGATAATTGTTTCTGCTCCCGCTGTTGTTGCTGCTGCTGGGTGCATGTAGACGCACCAGCCATCGAGCGACAAGAGGTTCCAGAAACGAAATAGCTCGGGGGCTTAGGTTCATCGTGAGGAGGTAGAATCGGCTTGGTAGGGAACTTCGACCCACCAGATTCACTATGGATCTCCGGAAATTTCGTTTCCGTCAGATTAGCAGCTCGAGCGCTAATCGCCTGCGATTGCGGTGTCAAGTTTGTGATTTCCTGTTCCAGTCCAGAAAGGCGTCTAGCTTGGTTGGCCACATAGCCCTTGCCGTACGATTGCCTCCTCTCGGTGGTGGAACTCTGTGAACCCGTACGAATTTCAACGGTTTTTGCAGAAGAGGTGTGTTCAAACTCTTCGGTTACTTTGCGCCTACGTTCGATTTGGGTGTTACCAACTTGAGTAGTAGTCTGTGACTGTAATTGACTTTGCTGCTGTTCCTGCATGCGGGAGGATTGTTCCCTCCGCTGCATGGTCATATTGCCCATTTTGTACTCTTCTCTTTTCTCTGGTTCCTGTGTATAGCTCTGCATACCTGATTGCCTAGAAGTCTCTGCGTGCGATAGCATTCTTTCTTGTTTCTGGGCCTGCTGAACCCCCAAATAACTCTGTCCCGTAGTAATAGAGCCTGCTTGCAAGCCACGAGCGCTTAAGGTCGAAACGTCATTTTCCTTGAGACGAGGTGCACGAATAGCAGCCAAGGGATTTGGTGGTGGTCCTGGTGCTGGAGAACGGGCACGATCTGGAAATGGAGAAGCTGAACGACGGTCATACGAACGAGCATGGGTAGCTGGGCATTCATCAAAGCACAATTTTTCGGGAGTTTGATAAGGTGGAACGATGGGAGCTGGTCTGGAGGGCGTATATGGCCGCGAAGGTGTCTGAGATTGATCTCTCACCACATGTTCGTCGAGAGGTTGAAAAGCCATTGATACAGGTCCAGAGCGATCTTCAATAATAATGGGAACCGTGGGTTTAGTTGCTTGTCTAGCAGAGGTAGTAGTAGAAGCGATAGAAGTAGAAGCAGTTTGCTGTTGCCTGTGATCCGACTGATCATAGGCAGTAGCACTGGAGCGCGCTACGGGTTTATGTACAGTGTTGCCATGTGAACCATTCGAAGTGGTTGGGGTTTGGGGTGTGTCTACAAAAGCCAAAGGTACGTTTTCACGTAGCTCGGGCGGTTCGGGGGTGCGAACAGGACTCTGTGTCGGCAGCACTGTCCAGTTGCGCTGGTACTTTGGTATGGTATCCGGTCGGTGGAGACCTGTCGATGTTTTTTGTTTTAAGTGACTAAGCGGTGATGGCGGTGGGAAAATGACCTCAGAATGTTCGAGTTCTTCGGTGGTTTCTTCAATAACTTCTTCGATTTCAAATTTCGTGGGGGTGACTGCAGCATTTTCGTAAGCCATGTTATAGGATGCTGTCGAAGCTTGTGTTAGATTCGAGGCATATGAGGAGGTTTGCTGTTGTTGTTGTTGTTTATGGACTGCGGAAGAGGAGTTAGAGGAAGAAGAGCTAGCTTTGGTAGAGGAATACAATGAGGATTCTTCACGAGTATTGGTTTGTTGCTGGTATTTTTGTGAGGTAGTGTTCGTTTGTTTCTGTTGTTCTTGAAGGAGTTCTTGCTCCTTCTGAGAAAAGTAGCTACGTCTTTTCTGATAGCGGTCTTGAGCGTCGCAAAACTTCTGATATTCGATATCAGATTCGGCTTTGGTATAGGAAATAGATGTTCGTGGAGTGGCCGAATTTGAGGTAGAGGACAAAGGTTGGCTGGACGGTTGGAATGCTTGCATGGCCGCAAATGCTGATGTAGAAGATTTGCGCTTGTCCGTCGTATATAATTCCGCCTTGTCGATAGACTGCTTCCGAATGCCCAGCTCTTTTTCCTTGCCTAAAACCTGAAATTCATATTTTTTCTTCTCTTGCTCCTTTTGCTGCTCCTCAAAAACGTGGGTGGCATTCTCGGGATTCAGAGGAGTGTAGGGTCGTTCAGGCGCTGTGCACAACGCATCCGACATTGTCAGTTGTCCCTTGGGCGTTGGCAGATCCAAAAGATGGATGGGCACGTCTCGATCGAAATGGCCTTCGAATGGTCTGTCTGGAGCTACGGTAAGAGCACTTACAAATGGTGATTTTGGTCGATAATCTTCGCGAACATAAGGTTTCTTATCAATGGGAGGGGGCATATAGGGAACGGTCTCTTCTGGTAGGGGCACTCCCTCTGAAGCTGAAGGGCCAAATTTAAGTTCAAAAGGAGGAGCAATTGTCATAGCCTTTGTCAGAGTTGGACATTCCCACATGGAGTTTATTGATATTGGTTCAGATTCAGGTTCTGGGGATAGTGGTCTCTCATAGGGTTCGGGAACATCTTCAGCCTTTATTGGCGCTTGTAACTCCTTTGAGATTTCCTCTTCAGGCTCATCCTGGCAAGGGCATTCATCGCAAGGTTTGGGGCACATACAACCAACCATACGGAAGGGAGTTTCGGGGGCTGTGGTTAGTACAGCCACCATGGGATTTATCCATTCTTTGGGAGTGGGATTGGGAATTTTCGTTGGAGGTATTTGCTTAACGGGAGCTATCTCGAATTTAATTTCAGGGGTGGGTTGGAAAATTCGCTGAGTTTCTAAAATATGGGACCTGTCCTCAATCAGTAAACCCTCGTCTTGTTCATCTTCCTCACCTTCATCCACTACTTGCCTCACCTCCCCATCGCAAGTAGTAGAATATTGTGATTGGGATGCCTGTCCAATTTGGGTTTCTTCTTCATTACCTTGGTGCGTTGGAGTATCCACCAGCTTTACTTCGGGTTCATCATTAAATACTACATGCCTTGGACCTTGTGATGCCTGCTGGGGAACTGGACTTGGGGTAACCTCTCTAACCATATCTACGAGTTTATAAGTGCTAAGGGAGGGGACTAAAGTTTCTACGCATTCCTGGGCACTTCTGCGACCTGATGGATACTCCGTAGAACTAAGCTGCAAGTGATCCGCGCTGCTTTGCTGCATCGCTGCCACCTCCATATCCATGTGATAGTCAAATTCAGAGCCAGATTGTTCATACATTTGTTGCATTTGATAAGCCTGAACTTGAGCAGCATACATGCGCTGATACTCCTCCGAGGTGGTAGTGGTGGTAGTAGAGGTGGAGGTATAAGAATCTGAACCCGATTCGAACTCAGTTGACTGAACTCCACCTGTTAGTTGGGGAGCCGAACGACTTTGCCATTGTGGTTGGGGTTGCGCTTGTGGCTGTTGACCGACGTCATCCCGCTCCTCCCCTATTTCAGGTGGCGGCGGATTCTCTATAGGTTTTGCCACTACATGTTGTGTTTCAGGCGGTGCTATATACAAAGGGGCAGCTGTGGGCGTACGATGGCTATCATCCTGTTGTGGAGGCCAGCAGAAATTTGAACGCATTTGCCTGTTGGCCTCCTCAACCTCGTAATCCTCCTCGAAGTATGTTTCAGCATATTGCGGCTGCAAGTCTTCCTCTTCGGCTTTTGTGCCAAGTCAAGCCAACAATGTCGAGGGGATGATGGGATTGGAGGTATTTGGAAATTTTTGGCAGCATATCCACATGTTTATTTTCGCATGAGTATTACAACAACAGTTTGGACGATAATGTTGATGATAATGATGGTGAGATTGGTGTCGATGGTGATGGTGATGGCGAATATGGCGATGATGTGATGAATTTGTATGGGCGGTTTTTGTTTGTGGTTAGACAAATTGGGGTTAGTGGTTATATGTTTGTTCCAAGAAGTAGGCAGTGGGGAACAAGTTGTGGTTTGTTTTTTTTTTTTTTTTATTTTGATTCAAGTTTATTTGCGTTATCATCGATATTAGTGTATACACAAAAATTTATGTATATATGAACAAACGTATATGTTTGGATATACATTCAGAAGAAAGAGAAAATAGATAAAAATTGTTTACATGTTAGATTTGTTGCAAGCAGCGATGCATATTTTTATTTTTCTTTTCTATACAGCTATAAAGCATTAATTAAGTGGGGTTGAGTGAACGAGTGAGAATGTGTGTGTTGAAATAAATGCATATAACACAAATGGACCCATTTTCTGACTATGTCAGGAGATTGTTTGGGAGGAACATAGCGATTGCAGGTGTTGGTGTGAGAAAATATTTTGAGCAACATTTTGTGAGGAAAAAAAATATTGTTGAGTCTCTGCATTTAATTGATGTAATTTATAAACATATAATCATAGACAAATTGTAGATGAAAATTATTACAAAGATGCGTACAAACATAATGAATCACTACTCTAAGGGTGCAATAGCTTAGAATTTTTAATAACATAATCCAAAAATTTCTATTATAATAATTTAAATTCCCATTCTTCTCCAAACTTTATGGTTTATGTTTATAATATAGGAGATCATGTGCGAATAATTTGTGTGTCCCGTGTCAAATATACAATGTTTAAAGTAACACCGTTTGATAACATTTTTATCTTCCCAAATTCTTATGCTTTGAAGTTTTTGTTTTCTGTCAAGGATACATTTATCTGAAAAGCTAACACTAAACTTACGTACCTTAAAAATTTTACCTATCATTTTCTACCTTTTATTAGAAGAGCTTAAAACCTTCATTAATAACACTTAAAAACATTTAAAAAATACGGAATGGTGTTTTAAAAAGTTTCAACATAAAGCTGATATGCTATCAGGCTATATCGCACGAAAATAATAACATAACATATTTTAATTAAACATAAATATATTTGAAAAATGAAAAGCCTTAAATATTTGTCCATGTTTATCATTTTACGGAGTCGAAATGTGCAAATTTAAACATTTGAATATTTTTTATTAAAGAATTTTCGTTTAGTTTCATTGTCTGTGCTCTAACATATTGATGCGTTAGTAACAACACTTTCATTTAATTTTGTGTCGTCTTTCACATTTCGAAATAATCCAATCATCAAAATTTGTTTACGGAAAATATCTCAGTTCCCGTCGCAAATTTTCATTTATTTCTTCTATGGATAGAAAGTGGCTGCCTCAAATTAGTAACCTGAGTTTTGCAAAACAAAATAAGCTTGCTATGTGTGCAGTTGTTCCATATTTCTGGAACCAAGTGCTGTTGAAACGAATACGCTAGTTCTGCGTAAAAACCCTCCTTCAACATCCTTAAAAAACGGTCCTCATTGACCACCGTTTTGTGTTCGTAACACGATTCGTGCGTTATCCTTTAGTAGAGTCGCAACGATTTTTGTACCCGAAGAGTGGTTTAATAGAATACGAATTGATTCATAAGACAAATGAAAATTAAGCGGCTACACTTCTTAAACTTAAATAACAGAAAGTAAACTAAATCGGAATTATTCTCAACTTTAAAGGCGTTTCGGTGAAGATTCCTGACTTAAAATAAAAAAACAAACAAATTTCTTTGCATTCCACTACTGGGATTTCGGAGAACTTCCTAAATTTATCGGGCTTATACATATTTTTGTTTTTAAGCTCATTGAATGTGATCTGATAATTAATAACTATTCTGAACGCCAGTTTAAGAAACTTTTAGAATTGTCGACTATTCAGCTCTACTGGAAATGCTCATCTGTTCATTAAGGTGGCCAGCGAACAAAAAATGACACATGATTACGTTGAGGCTCAAAGACACGATTCCCAGATTTATCCAGTACAAAATTTGGTTGAAGAATAGTGGATGCCGAGTTTACTGTCACAGGGGAATATAGAGTATTAAATTGTAGACTCCTACGAATAAATATTAAAAGTTTTGTATTCAAAGAAGTAATGAATGGCAAAGTATACCTAAAACTTGCTATCCAGAAGAGCATGATTATTTAGCATAGCAAAAAACCATTTTATTCATTTAATGTAAAAGTCTTTTTCGACCGATCATCAAACACGTAAAAAAAAAACGTTGTTTTATGTGCAAAATAGAAAACACGAACTATAAAATATCGTGTCTTTGGCGTTTTTGCGTGAGTTGTATGGCTTAAAAATAAAAAAATTTAATTTAATAATTTGCGTTGTGTACGAGTATTTGTATACTAAGATCGTCATTGCATTTGTAACAATTTGAAATACACATCTGAAACCCTGTGCGAGTATATTAGGTGCGCAACTAAGTTCTCCCTTTTTTCCATGTTTACAAATGATTCATTAAAGTGTTGCCCATCGCTAGCTACTACTTTTTCCCATCTTTCTTGCAAAGCTCGAATTTCGTCACGCTAAAACTGTTCATCTTTTGAAGTTAACCACGGATCTAGCCATTCCTTGATGTCGTCATATGAGTGGAACTGCTGGCCAGCCAGACCATCCGCTTGGCCACGGAGACCAAGCGATATGATGCTGAAGAATCACCTTTTCGTGCCTCTTCGCCTATTGTTGGCGTTTCTCTAGGCTCAATCGCATTAACTGAAGTCGATACCGATCCCCACCAAGCAATGCCATCAATTGCAGCGTCTTCGAAGTTTTTTCGTCTTCCTTCACGCTTTAAAGCGACGGAAGTAATCGACACGTTGTTTAACTTAAAGAAGCATCTCCGTAAACGTTTTGAAGCTCACGATGAGCTTCAGCCGCCGTTTTCTGCGATTGAAAGAAGATAATTAATACTTCCCGCATATGACGATTATTTGCCACAAAATCATACATATTCACACAACCATATGTTTGCCATATGCCTAAGCCGAGCTCATGACGTTTAGGTTATGGCAGAATCGACTAGCACTTACAACTGGCGCCATCTACTGCCAAACAGCGGGAACTTAGTGGCATACCTAATGGTATGTATATTCCTGATCGAAATAGTTAAAACCTATATTGGTTTAGTCTTGTCTGTCAGTGAAACAATTTAAGGCGTTAATGTGTCCCACAGTCACAGACATGCTGGTTTTGATGTTAGGTAAAATCGACCCAGTAGTAGAAAAACAGCCCATGCAAGGACTGAATCCAACTCTTGAAAAGAACGTCTTTTTCAGGATTTTTTCGTCACGCAACCATATGTTTACCATATGCCTAATCCTGGCTCATGACGTTTAGGTTATGGCAGAATCGACTAGCATTTACAGCTTAATAGTATATTCCTGATCGATAGTTAGTTAAAACCTATGTTGGTTTAGTTTTGTCTGTCAGTGAAACACTTTAAGGCGTTAATGTGTCCCACAGTCGGTAAAATCGACAGCCTATAAAAGAACTGAATCCAACTCTAAAAAAGAAGGCCTTTTTCAGGATTTTTTCAACAAGTTTACAATTTATTTGTTAATTGGTGCAAGAAAGAACTATTTCAATTCACATACTTCAAAGTGGAATTTTAATTTGCAAATCTTCCTAATTCATAATCTAAAAGAGAACGTTTTTGATACGCTCAATTACCTCATCGTCCAATGCCCCATGCATTCTTTCTTTTTTTACTTAGATTTCAAACTCCAAAAGTATCATAAGAACTGAATCAAAAAAGCGGTAGCTGAGATTCCAAATTTCAAAGACAAATCAAATGAACTGAATCAAAATACGACTACTGGCGTCACTGTGCAAAACTAGCCATACCATTAAGTGTGGGCAAAAACTGTAATATCCATAGAGGATAGCATAGAGTTGCCCAGTTGGCAATATATGCACTCGATATTTGGATTATATGACCTTTCGATTTTAGACAACATATCGTTTCTTATCATCAACTACATGCAAGCTGCTAGAGGACAGCCATTTTATTCATTACACAAATATATTGAATATGCAAATAGTTGATCTATGTAGGTTCGCAATACGCCCACATATCTGGCGATGAGTTGGAATATCCTGCAAACATCGTATACTGCAATGCTTTCTTTCTTCTGGGGCATTGAACATTCTATAGAAATCAAAATATTGTTAAATCGAATAAGAAGAAACATGTTACTCGATAATCAAATAGTTTACCTTTCCTTAGAGCCTGTTAGGGCAATTTGCCATAACAGCTTAACTACTGGAAAACATGCACAAAAAGGAAACACAAATGATGTGTGAAAAGTAAAACATAAAACAAAATGACAAACCAAATTATGTGTAGTTATAAAAAGGAACGGAAAACAAAAGCCATAAAACTATCATTAGTCCTTAAGTATAATTTTAGTAGATAGAAACAAGTGAGAGAGTCCCCAGTTCACTAAGAACTAATGGAGCGAGAGAGAGGAAGTGTTGTGTCCGCTCAAATGTTACGAGAATAAATTATTAGAAATCGTTAAAACAAACTTTAGTTTGAGTCGGTTATTTATGAGTTGTTTTTGAAGTGAAATTATTGTAGTTATTATACAAACTATAGTACAGAAAGTTTTGAATATATGAAGAACGGTTTGGATTTTCATAGTGCTTGATGATGATTAATCGGTTACTTTATTGAATCTAGTGTTACTTTAATGTACAATTGTTAACTTCAACTACAACCACACATAATTTCTAGTTTTATTTTATTCTCATGACTGCTTCCTTGGTTATGGATGCTATAACCATATGTCCTAGCTCAAGGACTCTAGAGTAGGGATTGGTTATTACATACATAGTGGCATATATATATGTGGGTAAAAGAGGTATTGCTTTAGTACTGATAGTAACCTGTAACGGGCAATGAAGTTATAATTAGAAAGTTGTTCATTTTAAGTTCTATTTCGGAGGGGGTAAGGCAAATATGCGATAGGATAGTTGTTAATGAAGCGGCATATTTATCGAATTTGTGTTACAATTATTGAGTAAATCTCAAATCTTAAATTTCAAATGTTATAGCGGCACTATAGTTAAAGAAAGTTAGTATCTTAAAAATTGTTATATCGCCGGATTTACTTTCACCAAATCTTTGTTAAAAAAATAATTAATATAATTTGCGTTTGCTGATGACAATGATAATACAGACATTATTGGCCGAAAACTGCGGGATGTTACTGTGGCTGACAACTATATCATTGGAGTGGTAGATGAATTCGTTTGCTCTGGCTCCATCGTAAATAAACCCCAAAAATTAGGAAAATAATGTTTGCAATTGGATGGTTTAACGGGCTTAGCAAGCAACTTATTGACAAAAGCCTCTTCTCGATATACGAGTATACATATAAATGCAAATGTACCGAACAATAGTCCTAGCTATATTGTTGTACAGCGTAGAGTCCTGGTTTAAGGCACAAATGAATGAATCAATTTTGCTAGCCTTCTAGAGAAAAATACTATGAAAATGGTGAACGGAGTACCGGCATCATAAGCTGTATGCCAACATTGATGCGGTCAAGAGCTTCTAAATATAGCGATTACATTGGTTATTTCCCATTAAATGAGCAGACCAAGCGCTTCGGAACGAAAAGACATTGACGAAAAGAATGGACGCAATGGCAGAAAGGGGATGACCGAAATCTTATTAGAAGAAACAAGCTTCTGAAACTTTATCTAACTTTGGTATAATGAACTGAAGGAGAAGAATGAAAGGCTCCGAACCATTTTCTGTTCTCAGCTGTTAAATTTATTTTACGTTACATTTATTTACGTTTCATACTGCTGTATTTTGAGATGCAATAAAGTCGTACTTTTTAAGGGTATATTTTGAAAGAGCCCATCAAATAAAAGCTTCCAGTAGTCCCTTTCCAAGACCGGTACTGAAAGTCTTGCATGATGAAAGTTCTACATGCCCCTTTCCCTTGCACTTCATACTTATTTGGAAATTACATTCTGCCTTCTTTCTGAAGACATTTATGCATGCCTAAGAAAAGATGTAACATGGAAAGTCCTGCTTTCAGTCTTCGATTACTGAGGTGACCGTAATTCTTTAACCATAATTCTTTTATATTGAACGAATCGACATTTAAGCAAAATATATTCGGAAAATGGACGCCGCGCTGACTCACAATGAAAGACAAACGCAAACGCAAGCAAGGCAGTGGACAGTTCCCTATCTTTTTGTTCTAGGTATGATAAACGAAATATATACTAAAAAAGGGTTGTATCTTATCACTGGGGAATATGTTGCATTTTCCAGGCTATTTAACGGAACGTCAACTGCTGTTGCGCTAAGAAGCAAACGATTCGTCGAAATATTTATAATATTTTATAATGTTTGAGTCAAAATGCGTTGCGTATTAAAAGAGATTTATCTAGAAATTGTACAATGCATGAAGACACTCCGACAAAAATGTACGCAGAAAAACATAAAAAATAAAAAAATCGAAGAAACTGATTCAAAGTGCAGCTGTTGGCGACACTGTGTGAAGGACAGTTAGCCAAACTTGGACAAAAATCGTATTATTTCTTATAGAGGTAAGCTTAGGGTAGACAAATAAATCATGCTCTATATAAACAAATTATATGGCCATTCGAATTCTAATAATCTTTCTAAAGAATTTCTGTTATCAGCTATATAAAGCTTGTTACAATAACAACAACAACGGACTTAGACTTCAGGTCAATTGCCGAGGTTTCTTTTTTGTCTTCATTGCGGGGGAAAGTGTATGCTTCTTATTATATACAGTAGTGGTCAAAACATTTCCAACCGAGATGACGTGCACGGTTTGCATTTTTGTTTTAATTACTCATCTATGAACACTTTTTGTTGTTTTCCTAACTTCATTCGTAATTTTTTTTTGATCAAGAAGAAAAAACAACAATAAGAAAACAAAATTGCTACAGATAGTAGAAATTGAATGTTGAAAACATTTCCAACTCTCCTTTCTCTTATTTTTGATTATGTTAGTAAAACTAACAAATGCTAGGACATCACGGTAATCACATTCATTTTAATTATTTATGATTTACGTATTGGCATTTTATTAAAAAAATGCATGTTTACTGTTTAGTTAAATCAGTTTTAAAGGTTAACTTTGCTTTACAAATTTTTGGGGAAAATGGCTGCAAACAAATACTGTTCGGGATTAAAATCACGAGTTTTAAGCGATTTTGAAAATGGACTTTCTCAAAAAGAAATTTCTTTAAAATATGCTATTCATAAATCGACGGTTTGTCACATAGTTAACAATGGAAACATCCAAACAGTTCATAAACGTGGAAGATGCCGTGTAACAGCAGCACGTGAAGATCGGAAAATCAAGAATTTTTTTACGAAATTTCCAAAAGCTGTTCCCAGAGAAGCTAAAACAGAAATTCCCATAGATGCGAGTTTTTCCACTATAAAAAGAAGAGCCGGAGATTACGGTCTCAGAAGCTACAGATGCACCAAAAAACGTTTTGTGTTAGAAAAAAAAAATCGTAGAGCTCAGCAGCAATGGAAAAATGTTACGGTCTGGCGAGTTAAAATGTAAGCTCTGAGGATCAGATGCAAGAGCCAATGTTCGACGATCTTGGAGACAAAAGTTTAATCACAGGTACACAACCACCACAGTAAAGCACAGCGGTGTGGGGATGTTTCTCGAGATATGAAATAGTTCCAATTCACCGCATTATTGATACAATGATAGCCACAATCTACAGAGATCTTGGAAGCATAACTGAGTTCCGTACGTTGAATGGGAAATGCCAATTTCGTGGGCACGGCTATAGTTGTTAAAAGCTGGTTGGAGGAAAATCAAATCAAGGTTATGTCGTGGCCACCTCAATTTTCCGATCTCATCTCGATTGAGACCTTGTGGGCGACTGTCAAACGTAATATCGGAAATGTAGTATTCTGAAATGAAGGTGAGCTTTTTGGTCGCATTGGAAAAGCGGTGAAATGTCATTTCAAGCGGTTACATTGAAAAGATTATTTCCTCAATGCTTAAAATATATTCGGAAGTAATAAAAAACAACAAAATATTGAACACTTAATATTGTTTTTTAAGTCCTTTTTTTACGAGTTGCAAATATTGTGAACACTTCACTTCACTTCACACTTCAATTTCGACTTATTTTGTTAAAACTATTTTTATTGCATGTTTTAAGGAAATGAATATTTTTGATTTTGCAATATATTAAAAAAAATGATTGAATTGAATAATAAAAAAAATTAAATAATGAAAATTCTTAAGGATTTTTGATTAAAAAGTTTACTTTTAGCAAAAATGTCATTTAAGTTGCATATATTTTGACCACTGCTGTACAGGAAATTTCTTGGATTGTCATTTGCAAATTGGAAAGATTTTATTACACGAAACCTACTGAAAACTGAACATTCAGCTGAAGTTTTGTTTCAACTTTAGGAGTTCGCTTAAATTCTGTATTAAATTTGCAAAAAATGCATCCATATTAAAATCCTATGAAATTTACTATTTAGACTTATAAGCAGTTGCTGAAATGGTTATTAAATTAAATGTCTTGATTAAAACCCATATGGTATTGTCCCATAAACTGAAATGCTACACTTTAGTATAAACACAAGACATTGTACGACTCCCAATCAAGGTATTTGTAAATTTATTCGGATTACATCCAACTGGTCCACCTAACTCCGTCACGCGAGATACTGGCAAAGGCACGTGCGTTATTGTATCTATCTGCCTCTGCCTCATATATGTAAATTACACTTTTTCATAATTGGTTCATAAAAAAAAGCAAAAAAAAAAAAAAAATAACTTCAACATCGAGACTGCCGCAAGGAGAAGAGAACACTCACGCTTATGAGTATGCAAACCGGATACCTCTGTGAGTCCTGGCTGGCAGGCGAAACAGTGTGTGCGTGCTTTCATGAATTACATAGAAATGAGCAAAACATTATAATGAAAATACCAAAATTTTCTGTCTGTGAATCTTCTCCGGCTTCTAGATGTTCTTTTCACGAATCATACCTATACGAATTACTCGTACGCATTAAATACACAATCCTGGCAAATTAAACCGGCAACATTCCATGGAAAACAATGAACGGAATTCCGACAGATTCAACAACAACAAAAATTTTGCTGTCAATAATGAAAACAACAATAACGAGCAGAACATGGACAACATCCTTTGCATACATTATGGCAAATAAAAAGTTATTAACATAAACAAATTATCCGCATAAAAAGTCCCCAACTTGACTGAGCATCAGGGAACTTCAATTCGACATTCTACCAATTCGACCTAGGGTTTGTATGATGAGGATTTGCATTTTTAACGATATGACCGAATGTGATATGAAATTAATATGTATACATTAATTTCAATAATATCATATTCAAAGGTACATATTTGCACACATATGTATTGGTTTATTGAAATATTATGTCATAAATTATAAATGTATCAGCATATGTACTATAGTATGTCTGCGAAATACATGTAGTCATCTTGTCTGTACGTATATGATGTTCAATTGTCATCTTATTAACAATTTTAATCAGTTTGGTAGCTTACCGACCATTATTATGAATGATGGCGGCTTTCATCATCGTCTACAGTGAGTTGAGGGATTATATGAAACAATTATGCCAAGTATATCATGCGGAACAGAAATATGGGGAACGGGAAGGGGTTCAGGAAATCATTAGCAATAAGAAATGCTATAAGCCACAGTCTATCAGATAATATTATGCCACACAATTGGGGTTGTTGTTTTGGACGACGGATGATCCCCACGTATACTACCTAGCTAATGACAAATTCTTGAAATACAGAGCGTCATTTATTTATCCGCGACATTGTCCAAAGATAAATTAAAAATTCGATAACAAATATTCTGTTGAATTCCTTCTCGTCATCACAAATCTTCAGTGAAATTGGGCAAGGAGTTTTGTATAGTAGAATAGCATTTATCAAATATTGAAAAACATTTTTGTTAAGAATTGCTAAAATAGTACATAGAAATGCGGTGAATGTCAAAGACAGCAATCCTTTATAAACAGTTTGTGCAAGACCTTCAATTACACAGAAAATTTAAATTAAATTTTAAATACAATTAAAACTATAACGGAAATGGTAATATGAATTGAAGGTATTGTAAATTTCAGCTGCTCTCTCAATCTAAAATCACTTGAATTAATACTATATTTAGAATAGAAATTAACAGCCTGTTTCCATATAACATTAAAAATTGTCCAATTGTTCATGAAAGAAAGCATTTTTAACAGTGTTTTTATAAAGCCTATGCAAGTTTTTGTCAGTCATCAACGTTTTCTAAAACCATTCTTAACTTTATATATTTTTCCACCATTTCTTCATATTAATTCACACAAATATATAGTATATTTTGTGATAACTCTGCTCACTACAAATTAAAGCTTTTTAAAACAAAAATCTACTTGAATTGCTCAAAGGAACACAAATATTGGGTTGTTCGGAAAGTGCATTCGGTTTTTAAAAGAAATTTATTTACAAAATTATTTACAAGAAATAATTGTTCCTTAATCTTAATCTACTATATAGTAACTTTTTCCCACCTCTCTGGGAGCGTTTTAATTCCTTTCTCATAAAACTCGTGTGTTTTTTTTTTGGAAAAAGCGTTTAATTCGATTTTTCACTTCCTTGTCGTTATGGAAATTCAAATCCTTCAAGTGATTGCTCAGACTGCGAAATAGGTGGCAGTTGGACGGGGCCAAGTCTGTGGAGTACTTCTCACCCAAACTCCGACAGTTTCTGAGGGGTCTGCAAGGCATTCTCAGGCCTCGGTAAGAGAGTGAGGTACTCACGTATCGAGGTTGCTCACAAATCCGAGCTCTTTTATAACCCCTTAAACGGTTGAGGCTAACTTTTTGATTATTTCAGTTTTTTCCCCAACTGTTTCACGGGGATTAACAGTATTTAAATCTCTTACTTCCTCGGAAACAATTTCTTTTAGTCATCCAAATCTGGGAGCGTCCGTTACATAGAACACGCCCGTAGAAAATCTTCTAAACCATTTCTGGCAAAGTCTTTCATTTGGTCCGTTTTCTTTTTAATTTTTCGGCTGGCTTTTGCAGCCGCTTTTCCTTGCTCTTTTGCTCTTTTTCACCCAATCTTTTTCACTTCTTAAAACTTTTTTTTTAAACGCCATAACCACTCACGACTAGAACAAGAACACAAGTAAATAATAATAAAGAGTCTAGAGAATGGATGGGAAGTTATGAAGTGAGTTATGGTGAATTTACCGAACGAACTTTCCGAACAACTCGATACTAAGCGGCAAAACCATTCCTTATTTTTCGACATAATCTCCTGTTGGCTCGATACACTTTTCCCAGCGATATTTAGTAGCTTCTATACCCTGTTTATAGTAAGAACTGTCAAGCTCTATAAAATAGCCATCAACCGCAGATTCCACTTCTTCATTTTTGGCAAATCTTTTACCACCGCTCCATTTTTGCTAGTTCGGAAATAGAAAACAGTCCGAGAGAGCTAAGTCTGGCAAATAAAGTGAAGCAATGCGAACTTTAAACCACTAATTTTGGCCATCGCAATAGTGGATGTGTGAACTGGAACATTTTCTTGATGAAGCAGCACTTTCTTTTTCGCTAAATGCGACCTTTTTTCTGTAATTTTATCACCTAAACGCTATTTATATTTATAAATATTTTACAGTCGTAAAGAAAGGAATCTAGATCGGCTTTAATATTGGTTGGACTGAGACCTTTCAAGGGGAAATATTGAATTACATAACGGTGATAAATTTTTTCCGTGTTTACAAATTCACTGAAATCGTTTAGTTTTGATGGCTCAAATAATAATGTAATACTAAACAACGTGGAGCTTAGAAACTTGAAACATATATTTTATAAGGTTGCCACTTTTCAACAAAATATTTTTTTCCAAACTATTGGCACCATCTATAGGTCAGGTCGGCTAGTTTTGGAACTATCACAGAAATAATGCACTAGATATCATAAAAAATGATCTACCAGCAACTTTTAGACAAAGTTTGTTTCTATCATTCCCCCATAGTATCAATTCGATTACAATAAAATTGTTGTCCGTTATTTTCAGTGTATTTTGGATAGCTTCTGAAGTAATTCCGTTGCTGTGTAGGACAAGACTATATATATATACGTAGTATGAGAAATTTGTTGAGTCCCCTTCAAATATTGGCAAGAAAAACGTAGAAAAGGCATTCAAATTTTTTACCTTTAGTTGACGCAAGCTGACTTTATAACTGACCGTCTGAGTAGTTAAGTGTGATCAAACTCTTTTCTGGTGATGCGTATGAGGATCATCTACGAACAAAACAGAGTTTGAATGGCCCAACCGCCTACTGGTGAAGAAAAACCTTGACCATATAGTCTGTTCTTCATATTTGCAGGATGATAAATTGATGGATGCCACATCTAATGTATTTGACATACATAATCTTAGGGCATGTTGTCTCCTACAAATATCAAGGTTCAAGTTTGCCTCATATTTTCTCATCTGAACTGCCAAACACAAGAGCTTAAATTCTACGAATTTAAATGTTGGTATTAAAGTAACAGTGAACCTTTCGGCAACGGCAAAATATCGCTATGTAATTGCTGACGATGTTGCTTAAGCATATGTATGCACAATAAATGTATTTATAATATATACATCATGTATATATCGGTCCAAACGAACGAATGAATAAAGTACAAAATAACCAACAAAACTGTGTACGTTACGTTTTTTTAGTTCATCGATCAATACTCACGTACACATGTTGGTTCTGCACTTCCGCTTCCTGTCTAGCACGTTACAAGTAATACGTAGGTATGTAAATGTATCACATGTATTTTGTAGATATACGATATATATATATATATATATATATATATTCGTATTTCTATAGGATAATATAATCAAAGTAATCGCATATACGTGTTTATAGATATATTTGTTTCAACAAATGTAACAATCCATGCCCCGCCGCAAATGATAACCGAAGATTATTCTATACAACACCAAATATCAGTTTATTCTAAAGTTCTTTCTTAGGTATTAGTTCATGATTGAAAATTGGGATTATTTCAATATAATTATCTTTAAAAGAAAATGGACCACAATCAAACACATCAATTCGATTAATATCGAGAAAGCTCGTTCGGTTAACTAGTTAGTTCACCATACGTCACTTCTCATGACGTGGAGTTCCTTAAAATATTATCATAACTTCCTCCCACCCCCTTCTCTAAACTGTTTACTATTCTTTCTGGTCGTGAATGGTTATAGCGTTTAAAAAAAGTTCTAAAAAGTGGAAAAAGTGAAAAAAAAGGAAATTTTGGGCTTATTATGCTGTATTATTTCCGAAAAGGAAAAACAGTTGCTGAAGCCAGCCGAAAAATAAGGTCTGTTTGCGAAGAAAACGGATGAAGTGAAAGAATTTGGCGGAAATGGTTAAACAGATTTTCTAAGGGCGACTTTTTCGTAACGGACGCTCCCAGATCAAAACGACCAAAACAAATTGTTTCCGAAAATGAGAGAGAGATTTAAATATTGTTAATCCCCTTGCAACAGTAGGGGAAACTGAAAATATTGAAAAAAATCAGTGAAATAATGACAAAAAAAAAATAGTCTCAACCGCTCGCGGGGTCATAAAAGGACTTGGATTTGTGAGCAACCTCTGTGTGGGAGTACCTCACACTGCCTCACCGAGGCCTCACGCTTCCTTGCAGACCCGTCAGAAACTGCCACAGCTTGGGTGGGAAGTTTTACCTCACCCACCGTACTCCCCAGACTTCGCCCCGTCTGACTATCAACTATTTCCCAGTCTGAGCAATCACTTGAAAGATTTGCATTTCCATAACTGCGAGGAAGTAAAAACAATCGAATTGAACGTTTTTTATTTGAAAAAAAAACTACGCGAATTTTATAAGAGAGGAATTAAAAAGCTCCCAGAGAGGTGGGAGAAGTTGTTAAAAAAGGGGGGCATTATACAGGGTGGGCCATAAGGGTGTTGGCGGTTTAAATATTCAATAAAAAAAAAACTACGAAACATAAAAAAAATATATTTGTATTTTTAAAAAGTAGAAGCATGGGAATTTTTAAGATTTAAAAATAATGTTGTCCGAATGGCTTCCCTCGGCTGCTTGACACTCTTGGAACCGAAGTCGCAAATTTTGGAAAATTCGTTGAAAAGTTGTTCTCGGTATTTTGTTACTTTCCTGAATAATGTTCCTCTTCAACTGCTCTAAATTGGTCGGATTATTCTCGTAGACTACCGATTTGAGGTAGCCCCATAGAAAATAATCGCATGGAGAGAGATCGGGGCTACGTGGGGGCCATTCAATATTCCCCCTTTTCGAAATGAGTTTTCCAGGAAAAACAAAGTTAAGTCGGTTATTGTCATCATCGGGTTTTAACTCTTGGACTATCTGAATCTTATAAGCCTTCAAATGCAAACAAATCACGTTTTAAAATTCGTCGTAAAGTTGTTCTTTTGACATCCAAAGACTGACTTCTCTTGCGTGTTGACTGTTGCGGATTTTGCTGAACTGAAACACGAAGACGCTCCACAATGTCGGCTGATCTTGCAGAAACTGGGCGACCACGAACCGTAATTGGTACTGTTGAGCCGGTTGTTTCGAATATTCTGATCCATTTTCGTATCACATTGGCGCTTGGAACTTCACTTAAATCGTGTAAACCGTGTTCATGCCGATACAAACGTCGTGCAGTAATCACTGATTTATTGTTTTCGTAATACGCTCGGACACAAAATGCACGCTGCACTCCCGTGTACGGCTCCATGGCGACTAAATTTCCTGGAAGCGGCGCAGCGAACAACATATCCCCCCGCCACCCCGCGCCGCGCGTTACCGAGAAGATTTAAATCGCCAACACCCTTATGGCCCCCCTGTATAATAGATTAAAATACTTGATTTCTTGTACATAAATTTGTAAATAAATTTCTTTTAAATACCGAATGAGCTTTCCAAACAACCCAATACATAAATAAATGTTAGTGACTTTGGGGGCCTTCCTCGTTGGCATTCCATTTTACATAAACCACCAGTTAAACGAATTCCTCAACAATTTCACATGAATGTTGCTTAAATATTTTGTACGAAAAATGTTCTGTATGAAATAATAGCAAAAATTAATTGAATTAAGCTAGTCAAAGGAAGGGAAGATTTTATATTCACAACTACTATACAGTTTTTGTTTTTGATTTATGGTTGAAATTGATGATTGAGAGAGTGGCAACAACTAACTATAAAAAGCATTTTTATGCATGAAATATTAAAAAAGCTTGAGCTCAATTTTGATAAAATCGAACAAAGAAACTCGATTGTGTGTTTCGCTCTTTTTCTTAAAATAGCTAATGATTACCAGCAACATTACAATTTAATAGCAGCATTCCATTGCGGCAATTGCAAATAAATTGTTGCTATTAGCTAACGTTTCTGGTTTCGTAAAATTTTTGTTTTTCGTATTTTACCTTGATTGTAGTTATAGCTATTATAGTTGTTTTTATAGGAAGTTTTATTGTAGGAAGGTATGGTCGAGTACCTATAGGGTCCAACAACACCGGGAGAATTTCTATTGTACAGAGGTTGTTGTGTTGACATATAATTGTTGCTGCTGTAATTGTTCTGTTGGCTGTACATTGACTGAGTTCTACGAACTGTGGGGATTTTTCAGATTTTTGTTTTTGTAGATTTTTCAGTTTTGAGTTATTAGAAAATGTTGTTGATACGTATAATACACAGAAAAACATTAAGAGGATAGTACAGAAATGCAATTGTTTTCAAAAACAATTTTCGTTTTCCAAAACTAAAGCAAAAAAACAAATATTGTTTTTCTATAACAACCGAAAAAATGGGGCCAATATCAATAGTATCCAAAGCAGTTTGGGGGACCAAATGTGTTTCCGGATATTGACATCAGTGTTATATTTGTGTGTTAAGCTTTGTTTGTTAATGACGAATTTTGAATGAAATTTTGAGTGGAGGCCAATGTGTTAGAGGTTATTTTTTGGGTTAATTTTTTATTTATTTTTTTTTTAATTTCGAAAAGGCAATTTTTGGCTTTGGAATTTATTTGCTTTTATTCCAAATTGGTTAATTATATATTTTTTTATTTATTTAGAAAAAATTGGGTTTATAACAAGTATTGTAGAGTTTGTATATAGAGTATCATACAGAAAAAGTGACAAAATTTTTATCAAAGAAAAGAAATCTTTTAATATAAACGAAAAATTAGATTATTCCAAAATTTTGTAATTTTGTGAAGTTTCATTTTACGTCAAACCCAATCTCCTTGATTTTGCATATAACTTAAATCGTCTTTTTCTAGCAATTCATTAAGCTTACCTTGAGGCCCAACATTGCTGCGTGGCAAAGTGGCATAAGGATTGACGCCAGTTGGCTTAGGTTGAGTTGGTGGTGGGGCATTCCATTGCTGCGGTTGGGGTGGGAAAGAGACGGGCGACTTTGGGGCAGCAGCCTGTGGGGCAGCGCCGAATGGACGAACATAGCCTTGGTTGACCTGCAAGAGAGATGGAACAAAATTACAATGCTAAATATTTGATTTATGACTTGTAAGAGATTTATAGTGATAACATGAGTATTTCCATAGATAATGTTTTAGGGGTCATGTGTGAGCATACAAAAATAATTAGTTTTTTTTATTTCGGAAAATATAATAACGCTAATCTGGATGCAGAGGATTAGGCACATCTTCCTCTGTACAATCTAGATATTTCACACAAAACGGTAAGGTTTTAGACGAGTAATGGAACGTATAAACCATTTTATTTTTGCTTTTAATCATATGTTTTTTACATAAGATTACAATTTCCATCTTGAAATATTAATAGAAATACAATACAATCTCCCTGTTAAAAAAAACACACATTTACGTTCAATCAAATTTGGTAAATACTAAAAACATCTTTCCAAGTAAATGGCTTTGCTCAAAATAAAATGTCTTGACAGCTAAATCAACAAGCGAAATGTGTTTTTGGAACTTGAAAAGTAATGGTATATAAACTTACAGGGTTCATACCTACTCGTAATATATTGAAATGAAGTTACTAAATACTCCATTTGTACTTAAAAATGTACTTAATTTGAACTTCAAATTAATGTACAGTACGTATACAATCGTGAATTGCTTTTGTTTTAACTGTGCTATAAAATTTGCCTTCTACTTTTACTTATTTAGATAAAATGCAAAGTGACACTTTTAAATTAGTAAGCCAAAAAGGGCACTTCTTTGCACCACATGATAACGAGTAGTCATTTTCTACCTTCTTCTCGAATTCTACATTAAACATTATATATTATAACGTAAAACGAACTTTTGTTTGTAGGAAGTTTAGTGATGGTGGTCAACGTCGATTAAAATTGATCTTCAGCGAAGTGGTTCTTGTTATGACGAGGACTGTATCTTTTGAGGGTGGTAAAAGCAAATTACACTGTTGAGAAAAGCCGCTTATGAAAATTTATGAAATAACCATCACATGATAAGCTATGGTCTATGGCCCTTAATGGCTCTCCAATATTTCTAATCCTTGGCGTTTAATCTATAATCTTCTCGTCTTACTTAAATCCCAAAAGTAATTTCTTATTGTACGAGAGATTGTGTGGGTGAAAGGGTGTTTCCTAGGATGCTTTGTACCATTTACCCCTAAAACTCAAAGCCTCTCTACCCGATCCAGTAAGTTAAGCAGGCAAAGAATGATGCTTGCGTACAAAAACGAAGTAGTGTGGCCTTGTACCAAGCGACCTAGGTACAAGTGGATTATGTCTTGGGGTCCACCTATAATATGACATCAAACTGACCTGGGAACTCGTTCTTCGAAAACTAAGTAATAGTTCAACAAGATAATTACACACCCTGGCAGCACGAGCGGACAGAGAGAAGCCGTCGCGAGATATCAGAATATTTATCTCTTCCATTTTAATTGCCTACGACCATGGAGTTTCTTCATGGAGAGAGGAGCATGCCATTAATTTGCAGTGTTGATATTTCTCCTCGGACATTGAAAATCTATGCCGTAGATTATGGATTACCAGTTCCATGCGAGGTATGATAAAGCAAAACTGGAGTAGCTTGTCTGCGAAACCCAGACCAGAGGGTTCTTCTCTTCTGATAGCACGGGTGACCAGGGGCCCAAGGAACATTGTTCCTTCCTGGTCAATGGTGTTGGGCCAATTGTGGGAGCATCGTGCTGGTTTTGATTGCCCGAACAAGTGTTTTCAGTGCTTTTTCGTTACTCAAGCGTTGGTGAAGGAAGGTATTAGCTTGGAAAACACTGTTCATGTTTATCGAGGTGTTCCTAGATTACCTCACTCCTAACCGGGATGTAGCTCACTTCATACCAAGTGACTGCAAAGATACTTTGGCCGAGAGAGGAAGCGGGCCCTGAGGAAGTTTTTCCAGGGGGACCTAGTTCTTATCTCAAATTGATTAGTTTGGGTACTCCAAAGAAGAAGAATAGAAATATAACCAAGAAAAGAATAATAGAAAACAGCACCTGTGTGATGGCACACCATGGGTAAGGCTATCAAAGCGAGACTCATGTAAAACCAACACATTTGATTTGTACAAGAGATTGTATGGTACTACGGCTATCTTCAACAGTGTAATTTGCTTTTACCACCCCCTAAAGATACAGTCCACGTCATAACAAAAACTACTTCGCTGAAAATCAATTGGAGTCCACGTTGATCACTATCACCGAACTCTCTCCAAACGTTGATAGTAACCGAGCCTTCGCTCTTAGCACAAGCGCCCACGTTTGTTCAAATGGCAAGTTTGATGAGAAACCACAGCATACTTTGTGTTGGACTGTTTGAAATATTCGTCCAGTAATGGGCTGATTGATCCATTTTTCCTTCGTAATGCAATTTTGCACAATTTTGTTATGAAGACATTATAGAAATTTTATGGCCACAAACTGAGGATATGGACCATAATAAACCAATCAGTTAATATTTTGCTTTCTGAAATCGCTTAATAGTGTAATCGGCTGTTTTGTCAATGTCAATTACGATTTACGCAGCTGGGATTTTACATCATTATTTGAATATCTGTCTTGTTGTTAGGTGTAGCAAACAAAATTAATGGAATTGCATGGGAATCAGAGTACGAAATCATAGAAAATATATTCAAAACTTGAACCGTTCTCAAGCTAGCCGGAACGCCCATTTGATTAGTTAGTCAATAATCAGATGGATTAATACTGCCAATATAGCAGTAACTTCTGGAAATAAGTCGATAGGAGCAACAACATTGCTCAAACATCATAATTTCGGTCTACAAACTCATGCATTATGTATTGACTCGTCGATAGATAAGCGGGCATGTCAAAAAGAGATACTATCCATATACTCGTATTATAATCAACCTGTATTCTTATTTTATTTGTTATCGAAGTAAAAAATCGTATTTTTTGGTGTTGTTCAATAGCCAAACCTACAACAAAAAGTAAATATTTGGATTGGGTTCTTTACACATACACCAAGTACTACCGTCTATAACTTTAGATTAACCGAAAAACAAAAATATTGGAAAAGCTCTAATTCCATTTGTAGTCCTTGTAAGATAAACTTATTCCTATAGAACCAATTTGTCAAAATTCCAGCTTTTGCAAACCATACGAACATGAACAACGCAACGTCAGATAAGTACATAATAATTGAACTTTGCTGATTTTTCAGTAAAAAGTTGTACTTTTTTTGTATCTTTTATTTATTATGCCTCTCTTTAGGGTGGTCCTTTAGAAACTTGCTGAGCTGTGGTTTTCTTCAGTACTTATAATATTAATTGCCAGTATATTTCTCTGTAATGAATGAATAATGAATTATTTCAAAGATGGATAAATCTTTGTATGGGAAAGTTTTTGCCTACTAGACCGATGGTGCTTGAAACCTGTACCACAAACGATGGAATCTGACTTTTTTTTATCATATATTGCATATTGATAAAACCCGTGTTTCCATTTAAAAGGAAACCAAAGGAAGCTATATCCAAAATTAGGGCAATCGCCTATAGTACTATATGAGTTGGTATATTATATGCAACACCGTTATATGTTCCTCCTCATGATTCACATGTTCGCCTTTTAATCAAGACCATGGTACAGTCTAACAATTCTAACTTTAGCTATGTATGTCCAGTGCCATTTGTTTCCCCCCTCTCGCACGTTTGATGTCATAAAAACCGAAATGTCAAGCACGTTGCTTGCTATTAAACGATTATGAAGAGAAGACAGTTTAACTGTTCAAATTTCAGCTGTTCGGTTCAGACCATTGCAGAAGTTTTTGCCATTTTTCAAAAAAAATTTTAGAGAACACTCTTGCTTCACTCAATTCTAACTTCAACTTTGTGCGTACAGAGCCATTTGCTTCTCCCTTTTATGAGTTTGATGTCATAAAAATTGAAATGTCAAGTACTTTGCTTATAATCAAACAATTATGAAAAGAAGACATTCTAACTCATTCAAATTTCAGCTGTTCAGTCTAGATCATTGCAGAAGTTTTTGCCATTTTATAAAAAATTTGTTAGTGGATACTTTCCTTCATCTATTTTCTGCACGACTACATGTGTGATAGTCACGTGTTCTAACATGGCCGGTCATCTATAAATAAAATTTCTGAAAATAACTCTTTTTCTTTAGCAACCCACCATGTCACACTACTTTCCAAATTTGAATTGCGGTTTAATTTCTTGTACAAGCATAACTTTCTTAAATTGTTCGTTAAAGGATTTATGTCTCCTTTACCATTTAAAATGTTGCTCCGTGATTTAAAAAATGTATCTCAATGTTCAGACCCCATTCAGACACTCAATTTATGTGACAGTTTGCTATGGAAATACTTATGATTAATTTGTTAGTCTTTTAAACATGTTGGCGTTGTTAGCAGTATGTTGCTGACTGCTTAATAATTTGTTTTCCAACATGTTTATAAGAAAATAGCTAAAACTATTTCTACTTTAAGTGGACAAAAAAAAAAAAAAATACTCGTATATAGCACTACCATGCAATTACAACAAAAAACAAACAACATTTGTTTAAACAAACTACACTTTTGGAAAGCTTTCATTACGTATACAGCTACTGTTGCTAAACGTTGCATGCGGCACGTGATATTTTACTTACCTTATAATTAACATTTGTGCCCTTACCCGGTGGCACAACACTACGGATGACATTACCCGTTAGTGTTACGTATTCGAAGGGTTTGTCGCCGCCACCACCGCCACCACCGCAACTGGTGGCGCCAGTGCCATTGGTGGTAGCCATCGTTGATGTCGCATCAATTTGGCCATAAATTGATGTCGATTGTTGTTGCTGTTCACTTACACTAGGCGCTGAGGCCATGGTCGTTGATTTTTCGTTAGTAGCCGTTGTGTTGCTAGTGTTGTTGATGTTGTTGTTGCTGATGTTGTCGAAGTTGCAGTTCGAGTTGTTGTTGTTGCTATTAATAAGACTCTTATCTACAATTGGTATATTGCTACAAGGTGTTGGTGCAACCTGACATGAATCAAATTTCAATTGATTATTGAGTGTGGCTGTTAAAGCAGCAACATTAGGTAAGCTATTGTTGTTGCTGATGTTGCTATTGTTAGAGGATATTGGAGGATATTGCTTTTGTTGCTGTGGGCTTGAATGTTGCAATGTGGCCGTTGTCTGTCTCAACACAAAGGGTTTGGGTGTGCTGTTGCTATTTTGGTTACTTAGATATGTATTGTTATGGATGTTTTGGGTTCGTTTCAGGGTGTTGCTGTCATTGCTAACTTTGTGGTTGCTGTTTTGTGTTAATAATTTATTGGAATACTCTTTTAGGAATTTGTTATAGGCCGTTTGTTTGCCAACCCCAACAACATTTGCGGTTGCCGCTTTATTGTATGTGTTCATATCATTCTCATTTTGCTTTGTCATCAATTTCACATTGGTATTGTTGTGATGATTCTTTATGCATGTGTCCCGATTGTTATCCTGGGGCATGGGCGGCGGTGGTGGCGGAGGTGGAGAGGCCATATTGTTGTCACTGCCACTGACACTGCCGCTACCACCGCCACTGCCATAATTCAAGGAACAAGAAGACGACGATGTCTGTCTTGAGTGCATTGGCGAGTTCGAACTATAGTGGTCCAGTGACAATGATGACTCACAAGCCATGTCGCCATGTTGCTGGTGCTGTTGCTGTTGCGACATTTGCAGCTGCTGTTGCTGGTAGTTGCTGCTGTTGTAGGGGGTCGGCGATAAGGAATGTGTAGAGGAATGTGTTGTATTGGAACCAGATGACATTGAGGACAGACTGCTGAGTGTGCGTGTGTGATATTGCTGCTGGTGGGGAATGTTACTATTGTTGTTGCTGCTGTTGAGCTCTTCGTATTGTTGCAATTGTGTGGGTGAGGGCGGTGGTGGTAAGGGTAAATCGTTGGGATTTACTTCTTCTTGCTTTTGTGGTGGATTCAGTTGGCGGTAATCATTTGACGTTTGGTTAATTAGCAAAGTTAGCAGAGCCAAGCAAGCGTAAATTTTTTGTTAAGCGTTTGTTCGCATATTAAAGGACACAAAAAACACAAAAAAAAAGAAATTATAACAATAAATTACAAACAACAATAATGAAATGAAAAACAAAAAAAAAAAAAACGCAAATTATCAAAAGAAAAACATGTGATACCAACAATTACAAAAATGTATAAATGTTTTAACTGTGTGTGCAAAGTTTAGGTAGAGAGAGGGGGAGAATTGCTCGGTAATTTAATGTTGAAACTTCATGGCGTAAACATTTTATAACATTTATTTGTTAGATCATAAAACGTTTCAGAACATCGCTACGCAAAAGCGTATAAAATATAAGAATTTTATTGCAAAATTAATATAAATTTAGTTAATTTAGCGTATCCTGGCAACTGCCCTTTTAAAAGAAGTAAAAATTTTTACAAAAAATAAAATCATTTTCAAAAGAAAAATAATGAAGTTGGTTTTTCAATTATACTCATATCAAATCAGAGGTTCATCCGATAAAAGCTATCATAATTATTGGACTTTTCGAACGGAAATTCTCGGCAATGCGAAAACTTTTATTAAAGTGTCCGTTTCACAATGTCTCGTGAACTTCTTAAGTAACAATAAAATTTGCTTATGAATGAGACATGGGAGAACTTAGACAATGTTGTCGTTTCACAAAGTTCATTAGGATAAAACAAAAACTTATGTTTGCATTTTAATTTTCTCTATCAAATCTCTATTAAAATTCCATTCAGGTAGAAAATTTCGTATGGGCAGCACCACATTTCTTAAGATATTAGAAAAATTTAATAAATTTTGGATTTCTAATTAGTTTATTTTGAAATTGTGTTGGTTTTTAGCTTTTATGCTCAAAATGTTTTACATAAAAAGTTGCGACGACATTTTAAACTTTTTTTATTTTTGATTCATGTCTGAACCACAATAAAAATTTCCTCTAAATGCAGTCTTAAAATGTATGTTAAGCGCTAATAATCTTTTGACGACGGAAATATTTCAAATATGTGAATATTTCGAGTATCGGCTTACATGGAAGTCATTTGTGGAACATATTTGAAGAAATCAGTCACATTGGAAGTTAATACATTGGATACGTCAATAATTTCAAAAAAATTTGAAACTTTAAAGGTAGCCGAAGTTCTCTTTTATCAATTTGCAAAGCGCAATACGTCAAAAACAAGAATGGACGAAAGTTAGAAAAAAATTTTCAAACTTTAAGTCCGATTTACAAAATAATGGTGGTCATTAATAGTTGATTGATCACTTAAATTTTGAACAAATAAATCGACATCAATCCTCGGAACTTTGACTAATTGGATCGTTTTTTCATCAATTGATCTGTGTTTTTTTTAACAAAGTGGGGGTGTGTTGGTAGTTTAACTCATGTTTCCTTTCGATTCTTGAATTCTTTTTATATACATGTTTTTCCTCAACGATCACTAACACCATGAAACACGATGTGGCTGAACGATTCTATTGTTATATGAGTTCTTTGAGTTAACATAGTCAAACACATAAATAGCTTAAATCAGATGTATCAGAATTATTTTACGGCTCTGCAATATCTCCAATTTTGCATCCAAATAATATACATATGTATAGGTATATCTTCATTCCTTTGGGTGGAGGTACAAAAATCAATGAAATCTCTTTTTTGATCCAAATTTATGGGCAATATTTGAACGATTGGACTTTTCTAAGATACTAGAAAAAAGAATAAACGAACACGAATGAACATAGACTGGCTCAGATCCCAACATTTGTTATTCTGTATTTCCTGATTATTTAGAACTATTGATTCTTCAACCCCTTTTGTGACAAATTTGTATTCAATTTAAAAATTTCAATTGAATTTTACATCATTTGCCAAGTTTATCACAACATACTACGATAACCTAAAAAATAAATAAGCGAATAGAATTATAACAGGAGTTTCCCTAAGTTAAACATCTCTTAGAAATGAAGAATTTAGAAAAACATTTAAAGGTTTTTAAATTTCTTTCTAAAGATGTTGTTAAGAAAGTTTCACTAAAAGTCGTTAAGCGTAAAAAAAATTTCACCACACAATTTCGTTACAAATTTATTATCACCAAGTTTAAGTCAGACTAACAATTTGGTAACGATTATCTACAAAAAATCAGTACAGAGACATCAGTTGGCTGGACTGAATTACATATGTATACCTTCAGTCGATGTCCTTTTCATTTCATATAAAAACGTCAGCAGCACCAGAAGGACGTGGTGATTTAAAATGCCGTAAAACGAGCGATATTGTAATTTTCTGAAGTGCTCCCCTTCCGAATTATACACGAGGTGTGTTCAAACAATAAGATGAATTTTCAAATTTCGCGGGCTACGTACATTCGAATTTCGATTATCATATTTTTTTATGTTGGTACACTCGTCTCGAACATATGTTGACGGTTTTATCCATATAGCATTTTAAGTTTGTCTGTGAGAGGCATTAATGAGACAAGTGTTTTGCGTGTTCGGCGATTTTCTGCTATCAAAAAAATGGATCAAAGAAATTGCATCGAATTTTGTGTAAAAAATGGAATTAAGTGTTCAAAAACACCTGAAATGTTGACAGTAGTGGCATACGGTGAGAGTACTCTGAGTCAAAAAAATTTTTAAAAGTGGTACAAGCTTTTCACAGAAGGTCGAGAAGATGTGAATGGCGACGCTCGCTCTGGACGCCCCAGCACATCAACAACCAAAGAAAATGTTGAGAAAGTGAAAAAAATTGTTATGGAGAATCGTCGAATCACAATTAGAGAAGTTGCTGAGGATGTCGGCATATTGGTTGCCTAATGCCATGCAATCTTTTCGGAAATTTCGAACATAAAGCATGAGTCAGCGAAGTTCGTTCCAAAATTGCTGAATTTGGACCAAAAACAACATCGCACGAGCATCGCTCAGGAATTGTTGAATGACGTCAACAATGATCGAGATTTGCTTAAAGGTATCATAACTGGTGACGAATCATGGGTATACTCATATGGTTATGACATCGAAACCAAAGCCCAATCGTCCTAATGGAAGAGTCCAGGAGAGCCAAGACCATTGTCCATTTTCATCCGCAGAATTAGGCTTACTAAATGAATTAGTAAACTAAATGAATTAGAATTAGGCTTATTGAATAAAAGATATGAATCTAGGAATATATATATATTTAATATATAGATTACGCACTTTGTAAGGAAGATACCAGATGGGACATGTTTATTCGATCAACATCTTAAGATTTTATCAAGCATTGTAACGCAATAGGTTTGATATACCTATAAATAACTGCAAAATTCAATTTCCATAAATCGGTCAATTTGTATCGGAGACACCAGAAAGGGTACAGTAAAGCCTTCAATTTCTGTTGTAAGAATATACTTTTTCAAATGTGTGATGACACCAAGTTCTACTTAGTTCAGTGTAAATAAAGGATATAAACCTAAGAATATATAGGCCAAAGGAAGGGCTACTTGGTCCACTTTTCCCAAGTTTTCCAACCAAATTATCTGTCGATTCGATGGACAAAAAAATGGGATGCCTCAAACCGCTGCTTAAGGATCGCACAGAAAAGACTGAATACCGAAAAATTGGTAAATTGATGCAGCCGGGCATGACAATGCAATCCAATTTCATTCTCACATCCCACTTTAGCAAACGCTTACATGTTGTGCGACTAAATAATGTATATGAACCTAAGAATATTTGGGTTAAATCCGTACATGAGATACCAGAAGGGAAGTAGCTAATAGGTCAATCTCTTCCAATTCTATGAAGCATTATGAAATAGGATTTTTATAAATGGACAAACATTTTGTTCACTTCAGTCAACGAGTTAAGAGTTACGGATCTTCGGAAAGAGAGAGAGAGAGAGAGAGAGAGAGAGAGAGAGAGAGAGTGAGAGAGAGAGAGAGAGAGAGCTAAGCCTATGATATTGCAAAATGTTGGACCATGCTAAATTTTAAGAAGACAAATATACGACAGTTATTGTACCAGCCAGGCGAATATCCCTCTATCAACTTAAAAATTCATTAAACAGGTTTCGTCTTGACATTTCAAACGCTTCCTTCTGGATGTTAAATTGTTGCCATATCTAATGATGCATAACTTCATTACCTTCGAAAGAATTTATAAATGGTACAAAATTTTTGTGAGGCCGTAAAAAATTCATACTCATCAGAAGCCAAGCCTTCAGGTGGTTGGCGTGCTAATCAAAACTTTAACATTGTCAAAGCCAACATCAAAATCATCAAAATATTCAGCCGGTTTCATAGAGTAATTGACCAAAAAAAAAAAAAAACAAAAACAAACAACTATTATGTTAAGTTACAAACCTTGTTAACGGGCAACATTTTTCAGTTATTTAGAATAGTATTATTAGTATTTTACACGAAGCGTTTTAGCTTTATAGTCTGGAACATTGGGAATAATTGGATAATTGTTAACAACATATGGATGAAATTCAAGGGTAGTTTGTGTGTAATTTTAGAAAATGTGCCAACACATATAATTTGTTTTGATAAAATTACTAAATATTTTGAAAATTATAAGTATTGATTGATTTAGGGTGGCTATAGTGGCTAGTGAAATGTGCTGTGATTCTAAAACTGGGAATCACAAATATGTTGCCAATATAGTTCGTATTCAATCTAATTGGGCGTGTCGATGGAAAGAATACTTTAAGCTGTTTTATATTAACGAATAAGGTATGTGAATAACTACAAAATGTTCTGTCCAACTCTAATCGTAATCGTTTTAAATCTTAATATGGTGGTCAAACAAAATTCCTTTTTGCATAACAAATATTACTTGAACAAATTGCATGGTAATAAAATGGCTTATAGTGATATTGGCGAAAATTTTTAAAGTAAAAGTGTCACCAATTTTTACCCAAAAATGACTCAATTATATTGGGAGGAAATAAAAATATAAAATTTTTTTTCGCATCCCATGAATTATAGAAAAGTTTTCCACAATCAGCTATCATGTAAGAATTTCAATTTTTATAATCGCTTTATGATAATTTTAAACGTCATTGTAAGAAACTTTTTATTTTTAAGGGTTTGAGGTAGCCTTAACAAAGCGATGTGAGCGCGCTCAAATCAAGATAGATGATTCCTTCAATGCTGAACACGCCAATATATGGAACATGTCAACCATCATGCTGCAAATGGATTCCACTATGAAATTCGTTGGTAACATTTTATAGCATTGGCTTGTTCAACACCTTTAGAATTATCTTCTCCCCAGCTCGTAGCTGTAAAGCTCAGAAACTGAACAAATAGGTTCACTTTGTTTAGACAAAGCGAATGAAGCCAGAATAAGAGATTTTTGAGAAATTACAGTTTTGTGGATTATATGGCACAAAATAGGCCAAATGACAGAAGTTAGTGTAAAGAAATTTATAATTTACTATCTAATTTCTAGGAATAAGTGAGACAAAATGGAAACTAAAATGGCATCTGGCCAAAAAGTTCAAGGAAGAGAGAGCAAAACTAAGTTACCAAAAGAGAGAAGTAGGAACAACGAAATTGAGTTAGTGCATATATAACCTTAAGTAAGAAATAAGTTGGGGTTTATCTAAATTAATATAATTCAGCAAATGGTTTTCTCTGCCAAAAAAAAAAAAAAACTTTAAGCAAGGGCGAATTTTCCTATATTTTATTATCTCTGGGATCTATTAGAATAAATCTGACGATATCCAGCAATGGTAAATTTGCTTGAGTGAGGTTTCATTTTACAAATCATTAGGAAAATTGCACACATGAAATGACGAACACGGCTAGCATTCAGTACAAACACCAAGCAAATTCGCATCTCCTGCAAAACATACAGGAGAGTTTCTCGCTTAGGCTTAGTATTTTCGTATTCTCTGATTACTAAGCTAGTCAATAGTTCATTTACTTGAAGTCTTTGTCAGCGGCACTTGAACCAAGAAGGGGATGTGGTTGTATCCGTAATTGGAACCACAATATCGTGCAATATGCGGCTATTAAATCGCTGTTACCAACGTCTAGCAGAGGTAAATTTATATGATTGTAAACGATGGTACGATACTAATAAAAAAAAAATTTTTTAAAATTCTTGAATTTGCAATCTGTCTCATTATTCATCATCCCAAAGAGTATGAATAAGAAAGTTCAAAACTTGATACTCATAGTGAAAGTTATATATGACTAATATGTACTAAATGACAGTACTAAGTGACTAGTATGTATCTGAGACTCATTCTGAGTCCCCGATGCAAAAGCGTAAAGTAAAAGTTTTATATATATTTTCTAAAAAAAAAACCCAGGCAACTGGTCACTTACAAAGCCCGTTCAAATAGGTTAACAAAATTGGTTTTATCGCTAAATTACTACAACTGCTCTCTGTACTGAGGCGGAGTTTGAGCACGATTTTCCATTTAGATTCTTTAGTTCATCTGAAGCGCGTTTTACCGTGGATTAAAATATCGCTGAACGTGTTTGTCTCAAATTATATTTTACGAATGGAATTTCGTAACATTATCGCAGGAGATTTACGGTGGATCGACTTTAGCAAAAAAAAAAAAATGTGGATCATCTGAAAATAAGCGAAGTGTAATGAAAAATTACATTTGCTATGAAGGCCATTAACGTCTTCAATTGAAGTCGATATCGATAAAGTGAAGGTGAAGTGAAGTGCCACGAAGTCGTCTTTTAAGTTCGAAAAAGACAACTACTAACGTTTCAGTTCGCATCATTTTAGACTGTTGTTTGGTTAGGAAAAACGTTTCCACTCGACTAGTTTTGAAAAATCCGATTTTTTTTAAACCGAATTGCCCAAAGGCCACAGAGCACATGCTTGAACGAGTCAATTAAAACCCCACATGCAGAAAACGCATTAAAACTGGCATTGAGGCATGGGTTTACAAGTTCGTCTTGCAAACCCGTCAAATGGCGCTTTTTAACTGAGCCGAATCCGACATAAATATGCCAATGTCGATCAAAAGTAATATTGAATGTTGATTGTGATGTTGTTTACTCGCAATTCTTGCCAAAGGCGTAGGCGATAAATAAAAAATATTACTTGGGAATTATGCAGCGTTTGAGAGTAATCTCAAGGAAGAATTCCAGATTTGTAGAAAGAAAACTCATGGATTCTGAACTATGATAAGGCACTCGCAAGGCTATAATTACGAACGAATTTTTAGCCAAAAATTCAATAAATGCCATTAATCAACCACTGTCTTCACTCGATATGGCTCTGGCTAAATTTTTTCTCTTTTCAAAATTCAAATTGCTGCTTTGAGTCACCCGTTTTCAGTCGACAGAAGACTTGATGATGGCTTTGCGCCTTACAGACTAATTCTCGATTCCTTTGTGCCAGAATATACAATTTGATTTAGGGTGGCTATGTTTTCTGCGTTATTTCTTGCTTATTTCGATATTTCAAATACAAAAGAATTACAATTTGTTATAGAAAAAATATTAAAAATTTTTAAAATTATTTCAAATTTTGTATACAAACAAAAAAGTTTAAATAAGGATTTCTTCAACATTAGTTGAAGAATCGCAGTTAGCGATTTTTCAACAAATTTTTGAACGTTGAAATATTATTAGCGATTTCTAAATTTTGAGGTAAATTGTTATATGCATGGCTACCCGAATAATCAATTCTCTGCTTGGTAGTTTCAAGTCTACACTTTGCTACCCTCAAATATTGTCTTAAATATTTCATTATTATCCTTTTAAAAGATTTAATTATAATGTATGCATTTGTGCTCACTCCAAAAGCTTTACTAACAGATGTTTGCCTCCAAAATGGGTAAAATACATCCTTTTCGTAAGTTTGCAATGCGATGTCTCGAAAATTATAGTTAACCTAAAAATTGTTTTATATTTAAGGGGTTTCCATAATTAATCTGTTCAAAACTCTGTTCTAAATCATTGCAAAAAATGATTTTGGACTGTTTTATTAAGAACACTTTAGTTTGTTTTCAAAAAAAAAGATATGAATAAGACGAAATATTTCGAAATATCATGAAAAACATAATTATAGTAACGTTTTATCTCAAATGATAGATAAAATGTAGCGTTCATAACTTAAAATTTAGAAAAGATGTGCATTTTTTAATTTCACATCATAGCAAGTAATTTGGTAGGTTTTAATTAAGTTAATTGATGAAATAATTCCGAAAGAACATAGCATCGGGTATTTTATTTAATTGTTATAAATTATTTTTTTAATTGTTACAGATTATTTGTTTAGTTGTCACGGATTGTTCCATAATATTAAAGGATTTTGATTTGCATTGAACACCATATTAAGTTTAACATTTTTTACTTATTTTTACTTATCGCATCGCACTAATAACTAATAAAATTATAACCAAGTATTCCGAAAAATTTTAAATTTTAAAAATCTTCTATTAACGAGACACAACGACACGACAGCCACCAAAATCTGTCACAAAGGAGCTTATTGAGTTAAATTTATATATTTTCGTATCATAAACTGTTGACTTTTATTTTCAGAAATCTCGTTAATATTCACACAACTGCATAAAGTGTTCCATTTAAATTTAGCTTGTTATTCAATAGTGCAAAGTCTAGAATTGAGTAAAGGTGTTAAGGTTACAACATTCCATTTTGCAGTGTACAGTTAACCTAATTGCATTCAGCATTGGCATGTAAAAAGAGTTTCGTAAGCACTAATTTGCCTTATAGGTCAAGGTCAATAATTGATATTTAATAAATTAATTTAAATCACAATAAACCACAGCAATTGTTTTTATTTTTTTTTTTTTTTTTTTTTTTTTTTTTTTATATTAAGCCAGTAAAAAAGGGAATTCCTCTATCGGTGTAAATGAATTTTACTATCAGCAGACTGCAGTGTATTCACAAAATTTTCAATCGTAATTATGTAATGTTAACCAGTGTAAGTATTGAACGCCGTTCGATTATCTTACAAAATTACTTCGAGAATGTTTGTTTTTTTCGTTATACGACTATGCGTTTTACTCTTCGCAAAGCAAACAACACCAAGAACTCTATTTCCGTTTTTCGTTGTCGTTATAAACAGAACATAAAAAAATTATACGCAGGGAAAAGGTAAAAATTAAAAATATCCAAATTTATAAGAAACTTATTTTAAAGTTTATTTCTTTTTTTTCGTTTGCTTCAATTTTCAATTTATATTTCAAACGAACACCAAACCGAACCGTATACGTTGACTATAAAGAAACCAAGAAATCAGACTAAATTTGCGATACCGTCGGATGACAGCATTAAGTACATACCCTCGTCAGTATGCAGATACAGACGTATGTTTGTATGTGGTAGTCGTATGTGTGAGTATAATCAGCACGTACTTACGTAGTAGGTATGTAACTCAAAGAGAAGTGATAAATGAAACAACGATTGGCAAAAAAATGTAAAACAAAAAAAAAAAAAAAAAAAAAAAAAAAACAACAGAAATAAAAACTTTACCGTGATTCGTTTTTATAGACCAGCTGTCCGTGTGAATTTTTCACAACAAAAAATAAAGTGAGTTTGGTGAATTTTTGAAATCGCTACCGTTTAAAAATAAACCGCCGATAAACTATTCATCATGTCAATGGGATGGTTGCTTGGCTGGTTGGTTGACCAGCCATGAGATGTTCAGCTAATGTGTCAATACAATTTGCACACCTTAAGTTTTGATTTTAGTTGGTTTCCCCTCCCCATTTGAAAATCTATTCTTCTCTCATTCGATTATCATCGTTGCTGTTCAATCAGAGTGAAGTTAAAATTAGAAATGCATTTTTTTCGAGTGAGTAAAAGTTAAAGTAAAATCACAAAGCATTCGAAATCAATTGCAATGAAACTGGTGGTTAGGTGACAATTACAATAGAC
>JAHXMU010000689.1:1350248-1368522 GCA_019455685.1 Philornis downsi | reverse complement strand
TCAAGAGATTTGTCCTCCCAACAAAATTTTGATCGCCCCTTTTTGTGCCTTCCATCAAGAATGTTGTCTAAATATAGCTTATACAACTCATGGTATGGATAATGATTGAAAATATTGCTCAAATGAAAAAAAATATCAGCCATACGAGTACACTGATTTAATGGTATAAAAATAAGTTTTTGAAAATGGTAGTATAAAAAGTATTATCGAAAGTATCAGTCAATTTTGTTCTGCTTCTATAATTTGTAACAAAAGTCTGGTCTTCACATTTTCAATTTAAACTTATAGCAATTATTTACTTAGGTGAAGATTAGAATTAGAATAGATTCAAGAGTTTCGATCCTCTACAAATCATCTTCAATTCGCCCCACCAGATATTAACAGTGTTTCAAAAGCCTTGTCCTTCCAATCAAATTTTGGCAGCCCTCTTCTGCGCCGCCCATCGTGAACATTGTCTAAATATCACTTATACAGTTCATGACTCATGCACCGTCGATACTCTCCGTTAACGACAGCATAGAACGTGGAAAGTAATTCCACGGTTTCGGTCTACTACAGATCATCTTCAATTCGTCCCAACAAGTATTGGTAGTATTTCAGAGAGCCTTGCCCTCCACACAAGGTTTTGATCGCCCTATTTTGTGCCTCCCATTAAGAATGTTGTAGTTTATATAGATCATGGTTAACGTAGCACCGATGCTCCCCATATATTTTCCAGACTCTTTTTATGTTGAAGACTCGCAGCACTGATGCCTCTGCTCGAGTCATAATCCAGGATTCTGCGTGGCACAGCAAGGCAGGTAAACCCAATGTCTGTTTTTTGTTTGATTTTTGTTCGTCTGCTTCTAATCATCAGGTTGACATTATTATTTGAAATTACGACGAAGCCGAAGTAGGTTGTGAACAGTCACATAGGTTGCCAATTGAGTAGACCCTTTGTCTGTCGAAACAAAGAAATTTGTTTTATCCTTGTCTGTAATCAGATCTACTTTTGCCTATTTACTTCCCAAAGCTTAAGAATACTGCAGTAATATCCTGTGAAGAGGTTATAACACAGCTATAGCTGTGTCAAGGTCCTTGTTTGATGTAAAATGACTCATACAGATGTTTGTTTATCTTTACTGCAGACTTTTTGTCAGTCATTTTTAACCAATTAAGAGACATAAATTTTTCAGAAACTCGGGGCATTGTCTCATAGCGTTTTTTCCATATCGGAATATCGAAAACAGTTCTAGAGTCGAAAATTTGCCATAATGTCAGTATATCAGTTTTTGATTAACGAAGTCCTAAAGTCGCACTGATAAAGCCCATATAAGGTAGAGTAGGCTTTAGATTTTCAAATATCGCATTCAATATTGAATGATATTAGATTTGCAAATGTCACATTCGATAGGATACTTAATCTCCAATCACCGGACATACATTTCTTGAGCCAATCGGGTTTAATGGCTGATATATACTGGTCTGACCGCAGGCCCATCAGCAGCCGCAGTTTTTCTTGTTCTTAAGCCGTGATGCTGTTATTCAGATCTCGTTTTGGCTTGGTGCTTGGTAATTTACATTGACAGTAATTCGAAATTAAATTGACATTATTATACGTGAAGTTGAGCTTTTTCATTTATGTTTAAGAAAATGTAAATTTTGGTATCAAAATTAACCATTTTTGTTGGAGAAGAATGCAAATAAAATTGCAATTTTAAATTCATGTGAGAGAAATGCATTTTTACATTGAAAATTGAGAATATTTCAAAAACTATTGAAACATTTTCGAGTAGAAACTTTCAGAGAAATTCACGAGATGGATCATCTAAATTGTAATGACGATTCTGAACGTCAGTTTGATAGTCTTGAATGTTAGAAGTGATGGTCACCACCTCGATTATTATCGTATTATAATATAGTATAGCGTTGTGGTATTGTATGCTATAATGACAAATTCAAAATGCTATAAATAGAAGATGAGTATAGACTTTTAATTCCAGGAAATTATCTTATGGTCGTTAATTTCATCCAATTCCTCTGGTCAATTCAATTTTCTTGCTTCAATGACATGAAATTTTACATTTCCTTCTTTTTCTTATTAATTTTATACATTTCCGCTGAACAATTTAATTTTCTTGTTTCAATGACATAAAATCCTGTATTTTCTACTTTTAAATGAAACTTGTGATTTTAAGTTATTCTTTTGTTTTTCCATAAATGCTTCTTCCGTCGGCTAATTCAATTGTGGGATGATTTCTGTCCAATATTTTTGATAATGGTTTCAGTACTTGTAAAGACCTGCACATTTCTACGGAGTAGACGGGGTGACGATATGTTATCAGTTGTAGATTCACAGTGTTAAGTTGCTTGAGACGGGTCTTGAGGCCATCATACATATAGCTCTAAAATTGCAGGCAGTCTCATTTTCGTTCATATGCTTTATGGCGAAGTGCAAGGGCTCAACTTTTCGGTACATCGAATATAACCACCGCCCTTATTGGTATGAAGTCTTTCAACAAAGTTGGCGCAACAACCACATACGAGGGCTTATCTGCATCTTGAGTTGTATAGCAGCGATGGGGTTGCACTTGATGGCGTTAGAAGTTAAGATTTCGTACTACAATAACTACCCCGAAATTTTTGTGACTGCCTGGCTTAGAATTGTTTGAGAATGCGTCAAAAATCAACATTAGCAAAGAGAAAATACGCCATAAGACAATTGTTGAAAATATCGATAAAATAATAAAAATCGTCAACTCCGGCCATCAGATAAGCACTGTTTCGATTGACCGGGAGCTAAATATTGCAGAAGATACCATTTGAAATCACATGAATACCGCTGGCTATAAAAATGAGCTCGTTGTAGAGGTACCACACGATTAAATACGAGAAAAAACCTTTTGGATCGAATTTCGCTGACGAATAACAACAAAAATTCTCTTCACTCTTTACATCAACGATCTTTTTCCAAAATTTGATACTCTGTGTAAACCGTATGTCTTTGCCGATGATATTCAGTTGCTATTTAAAGGGGATTACCAGTTTCTAGACGTTCTTCAGGAGAAAATTAATTACGTGCTTGATAGGTTACGTGATTGGATGTCAGAAAACAGACTTTGTGTCAATTCTTCTAAGTCCAAAGCTCTGATTTATTCGAACCAAACCGAAGCGGATTTGCGATAGTTTATAATGGTTCTAATTTACAATTTGTGAATGACATGAAATGTTTGGGAGTCTTATTAGATGATAAGCTGCGTTTTGAGAAGCACATTAATCATGTTGTTTTTAGTGGTTCATGCCCTAGTTAAGCCAAGTATTATGTACTGCTTAGAGATATACTCTGCTACTAATCAAAAATATATGAAACTCCTTCAATTATCTTTAAACAGAGCTGTTCGCTACATCTTTTCTCTAAAGAGACGTGTACATGTAACACCTTTTGTGATTAAATTTCTGGGATGTTCATTTCCTGCATTTGTCGATGTACGATTGCTGTTGTGTTTTTACAAAATATATTCTAACCAATGTCCGCGTTTCCTATACGAATCTTTTAAATTTTGTCATTCCGTTCGTAGAAGGCAATTGTTTATCCCCAAACTTTGCCATCTTACAGCACGATCTTTTAATGTAAAAGTAGCTCGTAGCTATAATACATTGCCAAATGAGCTTAGAAATTTAAATGTATCATACACAACATTTCGTAATAGACTTATCCTTCATATGCAGTTGACGTAGGTGAATATTCTTTAAATCTTATATTTTCTTTGACATCTTAATGCTTGCATTTACGAGTGATATTTATTAATTATTGGTGTATTTATTGGTTGATATTAAATGAATGATTTGATGTGATCAATTTTTATTTTTTATATACGTTTTAACATTTACTTTGGAGTAGTATTTATTTCAATTTATGCATTTTATTGTGATTTACCAACAAAAAAAAAAAAAAAAATTTATATATTTCAATATTTAATTTTTTTTTCATTATTTTTATTTCCCTTGATATCGCCTACTTTGTGGTGCACTTCAATTTGAGCGTTATAGGTAATTAGTTACTGGTTAATTTAATTTTATATTCTAAATTATATTTTGTTTTTCAAATTCAAGTAGTATTTATTTTATGCATTTTGTAATTTGTTTAATATTGGCCAAAAGGCTTTAAATTACAAGACTGTTCAATAAATGAAATGAAATGAAATGAAAATATGTAACCCATTTCTGGAGCGGATGGTAACTGGTGAAGGAAAAAGGATCATTTATGACAAAGGCAACAGAACTGATGGAACTAAGATTGCGCATAACTGTTACATTGTAAGGAACATAAACACTACTCATAGTTTCAGCCGTCTGGCATATTTTCTCTTTGGTGGTGCCCATATTTGACGCCTGTTCAAACTGTACTTAGTCAAATAAACACAAAATTCTATGGGAAGTTTAACATATCCCGATCGTACTTATGCATTGCGAAATACGCGTTACTGAAGCCATTGAAAGGGGGAATAATGGATTATACCCTATAAACGGAAAGGTTTATATCCTATAAACAAGTTATGGTTTATTTATTTGCCACCATAAGGGCAACCCCACATCTGAAAAAAATAAAACTTTTCCGATATTTTTCAAAACTTCAACCTTTAGTTCTCACATATTTATATTATTCGCAAATCTCACATACATATATATATTGTGGAAAGTGATAGATGCGGGAAGAAACTGTCAAATCTCGTAAATTTTTCAATGGCATAGCTGTAATTATTGCTACGATTATTGCAAATACTTCTGTGAATATTTGATTAGAAATATTATACATAGATTATGAATGAGAAGAGGACGTTTTCACTCCGCTCATTTATGTTGCAGACAACCGTTGCAACTTCCAAGTTACTGCGAACTGCAATCTATGGCGGTGGGGTATAACATCTTCGGCCCTGTCGAACATTTTACATCACATCTGTCCACCCGTTTCTTGGTATTTCCCAAAAAAAAAAAAAAAAAATTTAAATTATATATTTAACTTTTAGACCACATATAGAACTTACAAGTCCAGAGAAGTATAAATCAAAATAATAAAATAATAAATTTTAATCACTGTAAAAATGTGCAATGTAATGAAGAAATTAAATAAAATCTTATGTAGGTTTTTTTGTATTCGTACAAAAATAGTGCATGAAATAGTCCAATAAGGAGAAGATCTAAAAAAATTATAATAATTTCACTGAAATTAATACCATAGATGGCAATCATGATATTGAAGATTTTGCCATCAAAAAGTAAATTTTGTAAAAATAAGAGATCGTTTTTATTGCCTACAAGCCATCGATATAATAACCTTCTGAGAAAAGTATGTCACCGACAAGCCTTCTAACCAAGAGTGAGGCATGACGCTGCTCAACATTTCTCTCAATTCCTTTGCTGTTGGGTCACTTCGGTGACTATAAATGTGGAATTCATCACTCAGTGGAACTTCTGTGTTCATGCACACCATTAAAAAAAAAAAAAAAAAAAAAAAACGATGAGTAATAAACTTTATCACATTTTTTGTGAGAGTTGTTGTTGAAGTGTTTTGTTTTTTTTTTTCTTTTATTTGTAAACGAATTCGATTGATTTGTGTGAAAACAAAGGAATGACTCATTTTGTGCGGCGTAAATCGAATGGGGACAAGACTCGTATTACGAATACATTCATTGATTATATTACGAGCCTAAATAAGTTGGTCAGTCTATTTCAATAGAAATGTGCTTCCTTATCAATAACTGTCAACAACGTACATTTTTAATATCATCGATGCATGAAAGGTTATCAACAAAACCACTTGTATACGTTACCTGTTACGCACCCTATTTGGGGTGTTTACTAAAATTACGAATGAAGACATTAATCAATGTCTAACTAGAAGATTTGTAAGCAAACTTAATACTAAATACACACACACACAGTTAAAAAGCATGAAGATTACTAAATTTAACATAAAATTTTTATATAAATATGTTAAAACTTAAAAAAAACCGATGCATTACAAAACTGGCATAAAATTTTGTGCATTGAACTTTTTAGTTTCGTAAAAACTCCGCACTGTTATTCTTACTCATCATGTCATATCAAAACACACACATACACACACACACATAGATATAATATACACTCATATCCATGTGCAGTTTATATATTATATATGTATGTATTTAAAAATATTCTATATATACGTATATAAATATGTGTCTATATGCAGATGTGCATTATATTTTACAAACACTTGTAAGAGAAGCCCCAAATAAAAAAAAAAAAAACACATATACACACACCAACAGAAAAAAGCTTTTTGCCAACGCAAACACTTTTTTATTTGCAAAGCAGCCGAAAAAAGCCTTTATGCTGAGAGGAGTAAAATAACGTCGTTTTGTGTTTTTTATTTAATTTAGAACCATTAAGAGTATTCACTGCAACCTGATTATTGTGGCCATATAACGATGAAGCGAAACCGAATGTTTTGAAAAATACGCTATAAACCTCTTGCGGTTTGCAACGCAACTAAAACCAGGCACTATGTCCTCTTCAAGATGAAAAAATTCCACGAGACATTATTTGCTCGTGAAAAACTTCTACGCATTGCCAACTTTATTTTGTATTGATTTCCAATACTGAAATCGAAAATCTCATCTCCAACGCCATCTATCACTTCAAATAAAACCTTTTAAACCTTCCGGAGTACTCTACCAATAATTTAAGACCAATTTGAGCCAAATCGGTCAAACCGTTCTCGAGCTTTAGCGAGACTAATGCACCGCAATTGATTTTTATATGTAGGTGTATAGATTTCAATTAATTGGTTTACAAACGCATTACTAAACCTGCTATAATATACAAATGTAAGTTATTCCGATTTCAGTGCTGGATACTAACAAAATAAAACAAGATTAGCGTTGCCATTTTAGAAAATTTTCCCCACTAAAAATATAGTACAGTACGGTGGAAAAATTTAGCTTCAAATTCCACAACCATTTTTTTTATATGTAATTTCACCGTGAAAAGTTAGCATAGTGTCAGCCTCAGCAATGGAGGAAGTACGTGACTAAGTAAGAATAAATTATTTAATTTGAGATTAATTTTTCAACGTCCCTCTAAAGTGCCACATTAGCGATTGTCAAATCCAACGATTAGCCTTTAGATTTGACAAATTTTTGTTTGAATCCGAAATAAGTTAGACAGACAGCGCAATAAGTCTTTAGGTTTGAAAAGTTTGCGAATGCGGAAAACGATGCATGTAGTATTATCTAACCTCATTCCTACTCGGTTACGAAATTAGAAAATTACAAGTTTGACCACTTTAGATGGTTTTTTGATTTTTTCATAAAATGGGTTTTATCATAGTTGTATTTCCAGTAATGGCAAAGGCTGGACACGTTCTTCCCCATATTGACTAGACTTAAATCATTTTTATTTCCATCATTCAAGTGAATAAAGAAGCTCTGATCTTACTACAACTTTAAATAACCGGCACCATAGCCTTTTGTAGCAACATAGCGCTTCTTGCCATGTGCCATCTTAATTTAGAGGCTGATAAATGGCGATGTTGTTGTTCTATTTAGACAGAGCAGAACTTGTAAAAAAAATAACAAAAACTCACCGCGTTAAAAATGTCTAGCTTGTGACGAAGAACTTTAACTGGTAAAAGAAATTTATAAGTTCAACATATTGAATTGGAAGGAAAAAGAAAAAAAAATTAATGAGATATGGAAGAGCTTCTTATATTCAGTGAGCTTACACATGTTTTATGTTTACACTCACTCAACGGGGCTACAGTTTTACAACGATTTTGAATGTTAGGTTAGATTAGGTCAGTGTGGCAGTCTGAATAGACAGACTCACTTGGACCGTATGCGCAGTCCATTGTGATACCACGGCAACTAGAGATATGGATTTCCCCTCTTGAACCATCCTGAGCGCCTTAAGAAGCTTTTAGGTCGGACAATATCGTTCAGATCTCCTAGGCCCCTAAAGAAATAAGACCATAGTGTTGATCCCTGCTCGCCAAGGCGGGGCAATTGAAGATAAGATGTTTTATGGACTTCTCCTCCTCTTCATCCGTACAGCTCCTGCAGAATTTACTAGTCGCAATTTTCCATATCACTGCATGTCTTCCAATCAAACAGTGTTCTATCATAACGGATAAAAACAATGAGACGTCGGGTCTTGATAGCGACGACAGCAGTGTGAGTGTGAACGCTTCAGATCTAGACGAGGCCACATCTGTCTATATTGAATACAGTCTCGGACGGATGCCCACCTACCATTTGCTGCTAAATTTGCTCTATAGGTATATTGCAGTAGGCGCTTGCAAGTGGCTAGAGGCATGCCCATGGACTCCAACTCGACTGGATTTTGTAAGGTTGACCCTAGTCTTGCCAACTCGTCTGCTCTTCAGTTCCCTGGTATGTCTCTGCAGCCAGGCATCCACATAAAGTGAATATTGAAATGCTGAGCCATCTCGTTAAGAGATCTGCGGCAATTCAGTTCTGATATAGAGTTCAGGAAGACAGAATACAGAGATTTAATGGCAGCTTGATTATCAGAGAGTGTGTTAATCCCCACCGTGGTGAGGACGTTATTTCTCAGCCATTTTGCCACTTCCTTAATGACCAAAATTTCGGCCTGATAAACGCTAACAGTGATCAGGTCTTCTTGCTTTAATTTTGAGCCGTTAGTGCAGAAATTGACATACAGTCTTATACCAAGAGTTCTACATTTCCATGTATCTCTATCTGGTGTAAGTATATGGTACTTCTTGTTGAACAGTATTTCAGCCAGAGTGCAGTCAGTAGTGTCTGTTATGTCAGGCAGCATGTTAAATATCACACTGTGACCACAACCACTGTTTGACTACTGTGACAGTTCTCTTAGTCTGTGACAGTTCTCCTTAGCTGCGGTAGTTTGAATACTAATTATGTCCAGAGGTAGTAAACGCAAATTTACATTTAGTGCACCGGATGGGGTGGTGCGGAGCGCACCAATGATGCCCAGGCTAGCCATCATTTGGACCTTGTCCAGTATCCTATAGCATGTGGACTTCCCGAAAGCCTTCCACCAGGCCAGAACTCCATACAACATTATCGGTCTTACTTCTGCAGTAGTATACAATCAGTGAACAATGTGAGGCCTCTTGCACGCATATAGCGCAACTGTGGCCTTTCTCGCCCTGTCCAGAATGTTGAGTTTCAAATTCAGCTTCTTGTCTAATAACACCCGAAAGTATTTTGCCCAGTTCACGAAAGGAATTTCGGTATCTCCCAGGGACATAGGATCCACAGGTGAAATCTTGTATCTCCTGGTGAACAAAACCCCTTCGATCTTGTTTGGATTTAGTCCGAGACCGTTTTCCTCTTAGTGTTCCCAAAAACTTCCCCCTAACTGCTATTGTCACATCGTCTGCGCATGCGACAACCTTGGTACCAGCCGCCTCTAAAGAGGACAGAATACCTTGACACCAGCCTCGTCTAGAGAGAACAGAATACACCATCTTAGGGTGTTCCCTTATTGACAAATCGGACCCTAATTTAGGTATACCAGCCTCCTAATACTGACGTCTACTTCCAGGTTTGATAGTGTTGCGACTATCGTATCAGGAGAAACATTATTAAACGCCCCTTCTATATCTAGAAGGCTACCTAAGTATACGTCTTGACGGAAAGCGAACTTTCGATGAATCCGACCAAGTCGTGCAGGGCCGTCTCAGTGGACTAACTCCTGCAGTAAGCATGTTGTCTATCCGACAGCAGCTTCCGATCTATGCTCGTCCTAAAATAGCTGTCAATGAGTCTCTCCAGTTTTTGGATATCGGCAAATAACTCATTATCAATTCCACGTTTCGCTCGTCGTGCAGTGAATGCCCTTAATACTCACTCATTCGTTGGTTGAAAAAATCATTATATATTATTTGTTTTGAACATCTCTCTCTCTGCTATGCTAGTATTTATATTTGCATTATGTTGCAGGTTTTTTTGTCGATTGTGTTTTTTTTTCCCTTCGCTGTTCATTTTGGTTGATTTTTCTTTCAGTGTGATTTTTTGCGTTTCATTTCTTTGTTTCCGCATGTTTTTCTTTAGCTATTTGTGATTTTTGCTCCGTTTTTTTTTTTTTTGGTTTCTGATAAAACAATGTAACTCAGTGTAAACATAGACACAAGTTGCCTTTTTGCTGATGCTGCCACATTTGCATGTGTTGTGTGTATCTTTCGAATGTTACACACAAAGGCAAAAAAAAAAAAGGAAAACTGAGAACAGCATTTGTACCCAAAGTCAAGCGCTTGAAAGTGCTGCCAAACTATAAGAATGTTACCAATAAGGGTCAATTTGCCTGTCTGCACTTATAATCATGTGTGATATTTTAACAACGGAGAAAAATCTTAAAAATTGCTAGTGATTCGCAGGGAATTGAATGCTGTCACTTTTCTAAACGCAAACCAGCAGAGAAATTTTCATGCCAATGAGAAAGATATCAGTGCTGTTTTATTACCTGACCAGTAGGCAATTACTTTGCATAATTGTTTCTTATAGAGACACATGCCAATCTTTTCTATAAAGGGACAGAAATTAAGGTAAAATGGTAACGTTACCCTGTACTCTCCGAATTACAACGAAATTTGTTGTGAAATAATCAATCTTGGCACATTTTTTGATTTGATTTTTTGAATTGATGATTCTTGATAAACTAAAAACTTCTCCAATTTTTTGCTCTTTTTGTTTTTTCTTCTTTTTTGTTATATATATGTTATATTTTGTTCTTTCCCCTTTTCAATTTTATTCACATTGATTGCTGATCCCACAAATTCTGTGGAGCTATAAAAAAAATCGTTATTTTATGCCAATCTTGAAATCGTCAATAAAGAAACAGCCAGGACAGAAAATTATGCAAAAAGCTGTCTTATACTTTGGCTAAGCGGGAAATTGCTTAACTTCCTATATAGGATTATGCCCGAAAATTAAAGTAATTCTGAAAGTTTGGAATGACTGTTCTGATTTGAATTAAAATTCACTGATGTGCTAACGCCTGCACTGCTGCCTGAATTTAACTTTGAGATATTTAGCTTTAATACAAGTAGCAATTTGGGTAGTCAAAGGTAACGTGTTTCTTAACTCAATTCAACATCTTTTAACTTTACAGTGCAATGTCTACGAAAAACATCCTAATATTCTCTCCATATCTTACGTCGGTAAAAAGCTAACAGGTTTTTAAACTTATTTTTAAACCTGTTTTTTTTTTGGAATTTTGTTATTGTTGTTCATAGTTTTCAACGGATCTTGTAAAACAAAAAAATTCCTCCTAATACTTAGCATACAGTCTACAAAATGTTATAAAAAAAAGACATGAAATATCGTGAAAACTTACAGAACAGCAGTAGTCTGAAATTAAAATCTTTCAAAAATTCGAACTTTTTATTATTTGTGCCAAAATGACAAAATTTATTTCCAATAATTTTTTTTCAATTTTTAATATTAGATGCGCAACTGAGTTTCCACTGTTTGCCGATAGATGGCGTCAGCTGTAAGTGCTAGTCGATTTCGTCATAACTTAAACGGCATGAGCCAAGCTTAGGCATATGGTAAACATACCGGCTCGACATAATAGTGATTTCCTTCTGACGACATATTCCTTTGGTTATTTAAATACAAGTATGTATGATTTTGTGCCAATTTAATCGCCTTATGCGGGAAAGTATTGATTTTCTTCTTTCAATGGAAGAAAACGGCGACTGAAGCTCATCGGGAGCTTCAAACGTTTACGGAGATGCTGCTTTTTGTGAAACAACGTGTAGAGATTGATTCCGTCGCTTTAAAGACGGTGATTTTGATGTTGACGATCATCCGCGTGAAGGAAGACGAAAAACCTTCAAAGACATTGAATTGACGGCATTGCTTGATAGGGATCCATGTCAAATGCAGGTAGAGCTTGCTTCGCTATTAGGAGTTACCCCCAAGCCATTTCCAAGCGATTGCAGGCGTTGAGAATGATTCAAAAGCAAAGAACTTGAATTCCTTATGAGTTGAAGCCAAGGTTGTTTGAGCGTCGTTATTTCACCTGTGAACAACTGCTTCAGCGTCAAAAAAGGAAGGGTTTTCTTCATCGCATTGTAACGGGTGGTGAAAAATGGATTCATTACAACAATCCAAAGGAAAGAAAGTCATGACAACATTAAGGAATGACTAAATTCGTGGATAGCCTCAAATGATGAACAGTTTTATCATGGCGGAGTTCGAGCTTTGCCAGAAAGATGGGAAAAACGCAATACTTCAATGAATAATTTGTAAACATGGTTTCATAATAAAGTTGCATTTTTATTAAAAAAAAAAACAGCGAACAGCGAACTTAGTTGCGCACCGAATATAAAAAAGACTTGTAGAAATATCGTTAAAACTTACGTATTGCCGTAGTCTGAAATTAAAGTTTTTGAAAATTTTGAACTTTTCATTATTTGTGACAAAATACCACATATTTCAATTTTAATTTTTAATATTTTTTTTTTCTTATTATATCAAACTAGCCGACCTAACAAAGAAGACATAAAAATTTGGGAACATTTTTCTTTATTTTTCAACATAATCTTTTAGCTTGATGCACTTTTCTTTGGGAATTTTCTTCCCCCATTTGGGAATTGTGAGAAAAGGGTGTTCCCCAAATATTTATTATAAATAATTTATGAATAATAATAACAAAATATATGCTAGGTTAAAAAAAAACTGTTCCGACATCACGACATGTTTGTATTTTGTAATGCGATAAAATGTTTGTCTTTAACAAATTATTGTTGCGACAATTTCAGAAATTGTTCCTATCCTACGATGTGTATGTTTTGTACCTATAGCTACCTGAATGCAACATAAATATTTCTCAGAATATAACTTTCGTACGTACCGACAAATTATTAGACATCGATCGCTATGAAAGCCTTACTCGCGGTGTGCCATTACACATGGGGCAGTTTTTGTGTGCATTTGCGACAGTCTGCGCTTCTTTGGGGAACTCAGGCTAATCCCGGAAGGATGAGTCAAAGTACGTTTGAGATTAGAAACATATGCCCTTGGACATTTCCTCAGGGCCTGCTCTCTCTCTCAGCCAAAGTACATTTGAAGTTCCTCCCTGTAGAGAGTGAAGGGAGGCCTATCTAGACACTTCAACCTAATCGACAATGTTTTTCAAGTTTCCGCATTACCTTCAGGACAACCTAATGTAATGCAAGAGCAGCACTGACAACACGTGTTCTTATTCTTTCATCAGATGTTTTTCAAACTAATTTTCTAACTTTTTAACAAAATGATGGTGTTTATGATAATGCCTTCATATTGTTAATACAAATTTAAAGCTTTAAGCCGTCGTTCACGTCTTCCTTTTATCTGAATTTCGAGTTTATGGTAGAACTGACAAATTGACCCTTTTCGTGGATTTTTCTATATTTGTGGCTACCACTTGTACTTTTGGTCTGTCATAGCTCAAGTGTTTGTGTTGCTGATTTCATGTGAGCTTTTTCCCCTTGCTGCAGTGTGTAATAGCGAAAGTTGCAATATATGCGTATGTAGCGAATGTTTATTTTCAATTTTTCAGATCTTGCATCTTGAGATGAGTAAAAATATGAAAAGTGTTGAAGAGCTGTGTTAGTGGTTACAATACGTTGGTGTTCCTCATTCTGGTGAAGTATTACAACATAAAGTGTTATAACTTTTCAAACATTTATTTATGCGTTTTTTTATATACTGATTATGTTGCAAGAGGGTAGCACTAAATACAACTTACCGGAGCAGGAGTTGGAGTAGAGCTGCCATTGGACACGCCGTTGTTGTAGCCATGCATATTCAAGGCTGAAGAGATGGTGCTAGCACTCAATCGGGTGTTGCTATAAAAAGAAAAAAAGGGGAGTTTTATGACGTAAATAAATTTAATTTTGTGAAAAGTTTTTAATGTTTGCGTTCATTTAATGAAAATAATAAATTACAAGGAGGGGCAAAACAGTTATAAAATTTAACATTATCAAAACTGTATAAACTGGCAGAAATCACGTATTTTACTGAAAATGTGTTTCCTTTTCTATATTTGCCACTTAGTTTGAAAATCCCTGAAAAGATAGTTTTATATGCAAAAAAATATCGCTGCAAAACGATATACTGATTTTAACTTATTCGCTACAGTACCTCAATTTATTCGTACTAAAAAACAAATTTCCAAATATGTTTTTGCAGTATTGAAAACTGATTTGTTTTAAAGCTGTACCTAAAAAATAAGGTGTGGTGAAAAGAAATCCCTTATTTTTGCACGATATTGAAGTCTTTATTTAGCATAGATGGAATAATCTGATTCAGCTCAAATTATCACCATTTTGATATACAACTTATTCCAATTTTGAAGGTAATTTTATTTTGTTTGTCTCATAGCCGCTTCTGAGCGATTGCTCTCTTCTTTCTGTCTTTCAGATGGAAACAGTGCAGGCCTGAATTAAGATTTTGGCCATAGAGAAGCAGTCTGTAAGTACATGATGCCCTGACAATTCCATCAAACCTACAGCAAAATTTTCCTGACCGTCAGAATTCGATCGATTTTGTTGCGATTCAACTGCATTACGTAGATCAAAATTCGGTCTACGAAGTTCTATGCTTTAACTCGTGTAAAAGCATTTACCGAACTTCTTTTTGTATCTATCATTATTCAAATGATTTCAAACGAACTTCTGTGCAATTTTTTGGCTCCTGGACAATCGAAACCGTTCTTATATGACTGTCAAACCTGATGATTTTCAGTACTGAAATGAATCATCCCAGCTCATAAGCTTAAGAAAGGACCGCCTTATCAATTAGTATTAAAAAACGAGGAGTGCCCATGGGAAGAAGGTGCGTGATAAAGCAATTGTCACCATCATCACTTTGATAAATGCTCAAAGTGTATCAATTTATATGGCATTTATTGCGACTCAACAAAAGATATGAACCCACAATCATTTGTATGAGAGGCAAGAGAGCGGTTCCAAACCCAACCGACCTAACAAAGAAGACACAAAAAAGTTGGGAAACAATTTCTTTATTTTTCAACATATTCTCCTTTCAGCTCGATACACTTTTTCCATTCGACATTCGATAGTTTCTATACCCTGTTTATAGTAAGAACTATCAAACTTCTTTAAGTAGCCATCAACCGCAAACTTCACTTCTTCATTGTTGGCAAATCTTTTACCACCGGGACATTTTTTCAATTTTGGAAATAGAAAATAGTCCAAGGAAGCTTAATTTAGCAAATAAGGTGTGCGATGAAGCAATTCGAACTTTAATTCATTAATTTTGGCTACCGCAATAGTGGATGTATGAACTGGAACATTGTCTTGACAAAACAATACTTTCTTTTTCGCCAAATGCTGCCTTTTCTTAAATTTCACCACTTAAATGCTGCAATAAATTAGCATAATATCCGCCGTTGATGCTGTTTGCTTTTTGAAGATAAACAACAAAAGTAATCCCGTGGGCATTCTAAAAGAACAGACGCCATGGCCTTGCCTACAGAGGGAACCGTCTTCGTCTTCTTTGGACACGATTCTCCCATTCCAGTCTACTACTTTGACTGCTATTTTGCCTCAGGTGAGAAGTGTAGTCATCCATGGTTACAAATCGACGTAAAAATTCGGCTTTAAGAGTTTATAATTGAAAGCAAGCGCGGCACCTATCTTGCGCACAATTTTCTCATCTGCAATTCTTCGGTCGCTATACAAAGTATAGCACCTTTTGAAATGCCTGTCATTTCAACTAACGCACGTGCAACCGACGACCATTTAATACCATTTTGCGGATTTTCATAACCGTGTCTGGCGTGGTCTTCCACAGAGTAGAATCTAGTTCGGATCTAATGTTGGTTTTTGATTCGCTTATTTATCTCCTAATGGGTCGGAGAGTCTTCATTGCCGCTACTTCTAGCAAGTGTTGTAATTTAAACAAATTGATCAGCTAGGAAAAATGTGCTCAATTAAGTTTGAAACCCTACTTATTAAGTATGAGTAGGTGGTAAAACAGGATTAGTAATGTGACCCATTTTCATTTGCATACGAATCACCATAACTGCTTAAGAAATACGAGCTTAAGAACGAATATGTGAATTAAAACGGTCATTACTTTGGGAGGTGCCAGAAAAGCCGTGGTTACCTAGTTGAATTTTCTCAAGCTTAGTAGTAGAAGTATAAAGTAATGCAATCGACAAAAAATTTAAAAAAAAAATTATGCAGTCCACGAAACTGAATTTCGGAAAGTCCGCCATCTGGTCTGGGATGTACCCGAAGTAGTGGGTCGATAAAGCCCATTTGCTATCGATGTGCCGATCTAGCAAAATATTAGGATGTGCCAAATTATGACAAGTTTTACAAATACTACATTATTATTAAATATTATTATTGTGTCCATCTGAAAACCAGCCAGATGGACGAACATCGCTTCATAGATCTAAAAGGTCAAGAAACACATTTGGTCAAATGAGACTGTGTACTTTAAACGCTTTATTCTAAGTGTTAAATGTTTCCCTTATTAACCCTGGCGCGAAGATATAAAAAGAAGAAAATTTGTTAATGTGAACTTTTGCTTGCTTGTGTATAAAATCTTTCCAAAATATCACTGTAATCACCGTTGGTATCTGCAGATTTCTGAATAACAGCTTGATAAGCATATTCTGTATTCAATATATTCATCAATCTTTAGCACTTTAAACAAATTGTATGCACAACTTAATACATTTCTAACTAACTGTTTGTTTTTGTAACTGTCAAGTAGAAAAATTAAATTGAAACATTTTGTAAAACTTTGACAAATTGTTGTCAAATATAGTCAAATTGAAACAGAAACCTCAACAGTGTAAATGTCCAATGCTGAATGATTGCTCAGCATAACAAATTCATGCGTATCTGCCAACATTGACGGTGTTGCAAACGAATCTTGTGGCAAAGGCCGCAATTCTCTGTAAAATGTGGCGCTTTTGTTGGTTTTTGTTATTTTTGTTGTTTGCGCACCAGATAGTGGTGACACTGCACTAAATGGATGACATACGGATCAGTAACATTTCATTTTATATAAAATGAATATACAAATTAAATTAAAAACTGTTGCAATGGTAGCAACAGCACTCATGCAAGCATAGAGCAAATAATGTATTTGGTATGCATTTGTAATTTGGTATGGATAAAACCATTCGCAAGCACACACACACATGGGCAAATAAACAGCATTCAATTGAATGCGGATGTGAGGCAGTGCACATGGCTATAGTGCAATACGGTGTGCGTGCGATAACATTTCCTGTTTGGCTATTTACATTTGAAAGCCGTTTAAATCTCACGCATACATACACAACATGATCGGTGTAGCATGCCACATACATACGTATCGAACGAATCATTTACATCTAGTTAGCAAAATGTTGGATGTGGTCAATACGGTTGCCAATATGTCGGCCATAAAACATGTTTGTGCAACGAATCGTTTATGAAATATTGACAAAAACGTACGCACTCACATTGATAACCCAGCTTTAAAACGGTGCACAGTGGAAAATCTACATTATGTTATGACAAAAGATAACAACAAATCGAACAAATGTTAAGAGATAAACCCATATAAATAGTTAAAACTAACGGTCAAATTGACTAAATTTATTGGTTTAAAATCACACTATTTTAAATTCTAACCTATAAAATAATTTCAACATACAAAAGATCTTAACCCAAAAGTGGCATTCAGGAAGGGAGTTAATGTGTAAATTGTAAAAATGTTCAAACTGTGGCCAATAGATTTGAAGCAAAGACAACATTTATGAAAATCAAAAATTTTTTTTTTTTTTCATTTTCTTTATTGGATCTTTTTTTCGAAATTTACAACATGTATTCAAATCTTAATCCTATCTTAAACTAAAATATCCTGCCATTGCTGGATCTTGTTTTTGGCGAGCAGATCTGTTTATAACCGGACCAAGTCTAGCGTGTCTTTTCTTTTTAGCCGTATATGACCGGGAAAATGTTGAAGGTTTTGAGCGAGTGGGTTTGAGTGGGAGGACAACTTAGATACATATGACCTGCTTAATTTTTTTATTTCCTCGGAAATATTAGGAATGTTTAAATCTTTGTGTATGTTATCATTCCTAACATACCATGGGGCACCACAAATTTGGTGCCCCAAATCAAATCTATTTGCCATTTTCATAAATTTGACATTCATAAATTTGATAAATTTGATTTTCATATATATATATATATATATATATATATATATATATATATATATAT
>JAHXMU010000689.1:1313074-1349848 GCA_019455685.1 Philornis downsi | reverse complement strand
TGTGTGTATATATATATATATATACATATAAATATCTATATGGCACAGTTTATGATATGATTATGCGAGTTGGGATAATTCCGTCTAATATATGATGTAGCAAAAATAAGTGCATTATTTTTGCATGGCATTGAAAATCTTATTAAGCATAGTTAGAATGATACTGAAGATAATTCCATTTGCCTCTGTCATAGAAACCCTAGTATTATTGGGAAAAACTGGGACAGTCGATTTTCACAAGCTTCGCTTGAAGCGAATTTTTCACTAACAAATTATTTCACCATATATAGTGACACTAATTACCAGAGCCGGATTCTAGCGAGTCACTATTGATATGTGTGCGACCTGGTGTTGTTCCGATGGAACACAATTGCTACGCGATTAATTCCCCTCTCTTCCGTCGTTGCAATTGCTGACATTACAGGTCTGAATTAAGAGCTTGGCCGTAGGGAAGCAGCTCATAGTAGATGATTCCATCCCATTTCCGCCAAACACACAGCAAAACCTTTCTTTCTTACGTTTATCCTGATTTGGCCACTTTTTGCGTCGGCTCACAGAGATTCGACTGCGACCGTTCTCGCTTTGCGTCATCAGAAATGGGACGATTTTATTACGATTCAGCAGCGATTCTCAGATGGAAATTCGCTCCATAAGAATTTATTGAATTAACTCGTGTATCATATATTCATCCAGCTTTTTTTTTTGCATCCAGCCTTATTCATGATATACCCAATGGTTTTTATGCAATTTTTAGTCCCTGGGTAATCGAAATAGCGTTTTTATCGAAATTTTCGAAAATTTAGCTTCCAGGTCGTGGTGTCTCTTTGACATCAAAGTTACTGGAATGGAAACGACGAAACCAATATTGAGCATAATTGCCTGTTACAGAATTAAGACCATAAATGTTATTCACATTTTCAACGGCCTGTATTTGGTTTTAGCCTTCATCGAAGGTAAACTGTAAATTCTGACATAACTTCTATTTGCTGGTGTCCACGTTTAATGCTCAAGCAGTGCTGTGTAAAGCAGTAACAAAACTGTCTGAGGAGATTTTTAAGTGCGATATCTTACCGTTCTAACGCCATCTATAAAACCCCGATCGTACTATGACAACGTCAAATACAGTGTACCAAGTACATCTATTGGAAAAAACAGTGGATTTATTTTTGCTACACACTTCATATCTAACCAATATCATCGAATATTGGAAAAATTGTAGGCATAAATTTAAAAACTTAACATTTTTCTAGGAATTGGTTTAGTTGTTGAATTGGTTAAGTTTTCGCCACTTCAAACTCATTTGAAAATCCAACCTGCCTGCACGAGATATCCTCATGTAAAATTTTAAAAGCCCAATATCTCGTCCATGTGTCTGCCAAATTTCAGATATACAAATATTTCATATTTTGCAATAGACACCTTGCAATATTTTCCACTGTGCGCTGCTATTGAACCAAGGTGTTGTATTTGTTTTGTACCGGTGATGATTGCTTAAATGCTCGAAATAAGTAAATAAATGATATTTGCAAAAGTATCAGAAGATGCTTAAATAAGCAAAGTACAAATAAAAAATGTTTTACAGATATCAGAATTTCCCAGTTTGGGATAGTATGGAAGAGCATCCAACATTGCAAATAGCACAGATTATGGGACAGTTCATGAATTTAAAATCTATTACCCTTTCAGGTTTTTGCAAAGATGGGTGACTAACGAATGAAAACTGAAGTTCAAAGATTTTAATATACCGACATTTGTATCGGTCCTCTTTCTTCCTTATCCTAGCAGTGAGTAATGTAAGCTTGCAATAACAGCCTCACATTACACAAAAACAGCATGCAAATTATTTCATAAAAATGAATCAAAGTAAATATCTTATAGGCATATTTTAATATTAAAATGCAGAATGCATTTCAATGGTGCAGTCTGCAAACCATAGGCCAACAGCAGCAGAAAATAGGAGTGATTCCGTTTCCGTTTTATATGATTTTTTATTATCAATATTTTTTATTTTTTTTATTCGATTTTTTTTTTTACATTCTTTATAATACTTACGGTTTAATTGGTACTGGTACATAGCCCTCAGTACCGGGTGGAGGGTTTTGTTGGGCGGCCAATTTGGCATGGATGTCACAGTACAATTTGTTGTTGAAATTGTAGTAGCCTTGATTCTTCAAGTTGGTGCCACAAGTGGCGCACTTGAAGCATTCAACATGCAAATTCTTATCCTTGATGCGAACGAAAACACCACTTTGAGTGGCGAGCACATGAAAGAGAATAAATAAATCAATTAATTTATGCATAAAATAAAATGGATCATTTAACAAATAACACACACACACACACAGAGAGAGACAAATGCTCTCATCGATGAACACATTTTGTATATATGGATGACATTGAGAATACAGCCACAAACGAACGCAAATAATGTAAATTGTGGTAATTTAAAAGTGCAAAAATATTTGCGAACCATTATGCTAAACAAGTAAAACAGGGTGTCGCACGAATATTGTTTCAAACACAATGCCACCGTAAATGGGGACCGTTATTTTAAGGTGTTGAAGGAGTTTTTTACACAGAACTGCGCCGAAGACGTATCCGTTTCAACAGCATTTGGTTCTACCAAGATTGAGCAACGGCACGCATAGTCAAACCAGTTTTAACGAAAATTCTCAAACAAATGCATCCTCTGGGTATGCACTTTACGCTGACCACTAAGGTTACGTGACCTAACTGCATCAGACTTTTTTTTATGGGGTTATGTCAAACAAGAGGCGTACAAAATGAAACGAAGGAATTCGACTGAATTAAGGTAGTCCATTAAAACAATAGCTGAGGCTATCCCGTATTCAGCCCTTCAGGCCGTAATGAATAATTTTCTAATGAGGTATCGCATATGCGTGAATGAGCATGGATGTCACTTACAGCTTATAATCTTCAAAATCAATTAGCTATACAAAATAAAATTGCATTTTCTATACAATCAAAACAAAATAAATTAAATATGTTGATTTAAAACAAAATTATTTGAATTTCGTATTGTAGCACAATTGTTGTGCCACCCCGTAAAGTAAAAATATCTTTGGGCGATGCTTTACAAAGGGTACATAAAGTATACAAGCACAAAAATAGATTGGGGACTCTTAAGAGTAATTAACCTCAATCGAGTATTTCGATGCGGTGATAATAATCGTGCGATCTTCCTAAAATGGGAAATATTTTTAGATGTTCTAATCAAATGGATGGTCTTACAACATATATATGAATTTGACATATGGCCGAACGGTTTGACTTTAGCGGTACTTCCAACATAAAACACATTTGGTTTGAAGATATGTGGTACTTTAAGTGCTTCTCCCTGAATGTTCAAGTAAATTTTGACCAAATATGTTTCAGGACAGACCAGCTGATTAGCAAACAGTTGTTATCGACACAGATTAATGCTTTTCCACATTACAAATGAACACCATCGACCCGTCCCTGCTGGCACCTCTAACAGAAATTGATCAATTGTTAATATTCAGTTTTTCGCTATAATTGATAGTTTGTAGAGTATCCCGCTGGATTGTTTTATAATGTTTTATAAAATTTGCCTCTTCCGTTGAAGAGGCAAAGCGTTAATTAGTATTGGAGTTGTAAAAGACTTCACATTCTTTGCTTCTTATTTTTTATTTATTTGTACAAAAGACAATCACAGTTAGCGCATGTCTAGTGTTTGATAAACTTTGATAGGACAATGGAGGTTGGTTTCCGGCATCGACTTTAGAATATTTCTCATACAAGCCGGACGATTATCCGAAATAAGTCTTCTCTTCTGTTATTCATAACTAGTAAGTTTCAATTTGGCAAGCAGCAACCTAAATTTTAGTTTATCTTCTAATGCTTGGCAAAATCTGCAGAAAATCTACGAAGTCCATTTTGGTAGCACCCATTCATATGACTCATATACACTTAGGTTAATATCTTGCATTCAATTGAATTAAATTCAAGCAATTCAAGCGTTTGCCAAAATTAAATCTGAAAATGACTATGAATCGCACTGCCACATATCTTCTTGTAGACAAACATACAAAATTTACTGGTTTACTCTTTAATTTGTAATAGGCAAAACTTACAACTTTGTATTGTACTAACATGCTTGACAAGATTTAAAAACCCCATTAGGTGCTTTCCGTACAAATAATCTAATTGAACTCAAGTATCATTAGAGAAGGCTAACTTATCTAACTTATCTTTTAGAGAAGGCTAACTTATCTAATCAAAAATTCGAGCAGTCCAGTAACTCAGTAATAAATGCTTCTCAAACTGACGTTCAGAATCATAGTTAAACTCGACGTCTCATTCAGAGAGTTTAAAAGTTGAATATGTGTAAGCTCACCGGATGTGTGAAGCTTTCCCATATTTCATTCATGGGATGCAAGGGAAACTGCATTGTTTTTTATTTTAAAGTTTTATGCCAATAGGAAAATTTATTATTGTTACTTCAGGAATTTAGATAGTATAATATATTATATTGAAAATTTTAAAAGGTTTATTTATTTATTTTTTAATAAATAGCAACTGGACAACAACTTGATCGCACAGTTAATTTGCTGTATACACTTCAGTCACTATCACAAAACTAAACTTGCACATTCAAATATTCTACATATTTATTGTGAAATGGATAATACAGGGTGTGGTCCATGATTGATAGTCTGTACTGCCTTCAATTTTCACGTGTTCTTGTGGTCTCATTTTATAACTTCATCCCTAGGAATAGTGGTACAAATCTTTAAATGTTGTAAAAATATTAAGAAGGAAGTACATAAAGTACAAAGTATTTTTTGACCAAATACGTTATACGATGTACCACAACATACGATAGATGCCACAAAACTTCAATATTATTCAAGAGGTTGTAAATTTGCTACGATAAGTTCCATGCAAATCGACCGATTTCCCCACATCAAGTTTTGCCTCTGTACGAGAGCTGTAGCAAAATTAGCCTGCATAATGTGTAGATGCCAGTAGTTTGAAAAAGAAACTTGGTGTGATGATTTTGGGGAGAAGCGCAGATGGTCAAGGCGCTTGGAATCATTTTCTACGTGTGGCGTATAATAAATAAGGATGTCTATTCCAGTCGCTACATAAGAAGAAAGAAGAAGAAGTTTGAAAAAGAGTTATTTTGGTAAAAAGTGGCAACCTTACAAGTTCCAAGGCGCCACATTGTTCAGTAACTTCATTTAAGCCATCAAAAGTAAACGATCTCACTGAATTTGTAAACATTGAGAAAATTGGTCACCGTTACATAATTCGACATTTCCATTCGAAAGGTCTCAGTTCAGCCAATATTAAAGCCAAGCTAGATTTCACTCTGGAGGAGTCTGCTCCTCCGTTTACGCCTGTAGAATATTGGGTAGCAGAATTTAAACGAGGACCATTTGAAAGGTCCCAGTTCAACCAATATTAAACCCGAGTTAGATTCTACTCTGGGGAAGTCTGCTCCCTCGTTCACGACCGTAAAATATTAGGTAGTAGAGTTTAAACGAGGGCGTACCAGCTGGTAAGATGGTGGGCGACAAATTTATTTGTCCACGGCAGACACGGTTAAGTAAAACCACAAAATGGTCGACGATGGCTGAAATGATAAGCATTTCAAAAAGTGCTATATATCATATTGCTTTCAATAGAGCAAAAAAAGCGTCATGAAGATATTTCATTAGAGTGTTTGGCGACATTTCACCATAATAAACCCGAATTTTCGTGTCTGATGATGATAATTTATAACCATGGATGAGACATGGGTCCACTACTTCACACTTAACGCAAAGGAACAGTCAAAGGAGTAGACTGGAATGGGATAATCGTGTCCAAAGAAGGCGAAGAAGGTTCCGTCTGCAGGCAAGGTCATGACGTCTGTTTTTTTTTTTTTTTTGGGATGCGCATGGTATTATTTTTATTGATTATCTACAGAAAGAAAAAAACCCTCAACGGCAAGTATTATGCTAATTTATTGGCGCATTTGGCGAAAAAGAAAGTGTTCTTTCATCAAGACAATGCTAAAGTTTACATATCCACTATTGCGATGGCCATAATTCACAAATTAAAATTGGAATTGTTTCACTACGGACCATATTTTCCAGATTAGGTCCCTCGAAAAAAAAATTGCCAACAATGAAGATGTGGGGTCTGATATTGAAGGCTATTTTAAGGACTTTTTGTGTCTTCTTTATTAGATTGGCTAGCTTTGGCATCGCCCTCGTACCTCCTAATCGATAAACAAAGCTGTATATTCTGGTGTTCTATAATGCTTGGTAAAATTTAACAAAAAAAAAAATCGGAATATCAATCATGTCCCTTGTGACTCCTTCCACCAAAGTGGTATATTCTTCAACTTCTATGCAGTTACACTAAACTTAGTCGAATTTGGAGCACGTTCAGTACTATAAAGCAAGGTTTCACAGTGATATTGGATTGCCATACCCATCCCATATAAATGAAATGACCATCCGAAATTCATTCTTTGATTTGTAGTTACTAAGCTGCGGCAGCCTAAGTTTGTCTACTCTACTGACTTATATTTCTCTACAAAACTTTGGTAAAATCGGACAAGTAACTACGCATCTTTTCATACCTTCCATGCAAATGAACGATTTATTTCACATATTACCACTTTCATACATTCCAAGTAATTGCACTGAATTCAGTCAAATTTGGAATATATCCTGCGTTTGGTAAACTTTGACTAGAAAATGGAGAACATTTTATGTTCCATTTGGTAACTCTAATACAAATTGCTCATTTTCGAAATATAATCTTTCGATAACAATTCATAATTCATAAGCTAAGATTGCTCAAATATTTGGCAATTGTACTGCAATATAATGCTTAAACAAATTTGAAAAATCACGCCTTCCATGGTGACTTCTATACAAGTTGCCTAATTTAATTTATATTTTCCTGGATTCGTATTTTTCAGTCAAGTGTATAAAACTCGTCATATCACGCAACAGTCATTTAGTACACCTATTCCTGGAAAGAAAGTGGACAGCATAGCTTCATCCTTCAGGGTAGCCAATACACAAATTGATTAACTTAACAAACATTAGAGGCCCTTCTATAATATCTGAGCAAAAGACTTCAGACAAAGACTTTTTTGACTATGTTTTAATTCAGAGTATTTTTTAAGAGAACCAGTAATTTACTATACCTCTTCTGGTGCCTTTTAAAGTTTCTCAATGTAGGAAAACATTGAACGGATGTACGAGTACATGTAAGTCATCTGACTGAAATATCTCTACTGATTGAATTAGATTTAGTAAAGAAAAACAAAAATCGCATTGCTAAAAATAATACTGCAAATGTTGTAATTTACTAATTGTAATGCGTTTGGTAATTTATTAATTTGCATACTTTTTCATTAAACATTTCCGCTGCAATGACTTCTTTTATTCCAGCATACTAATTGTTGGCCCTCAGAGATTCTCCCCCCAGGGGAGGGTTAACCGAATAATGCTTAACGACGACTGTTAACTGATTTTAAACCGTCTGCTTCCCTGTACATTCTATTAACAATTTCCTTCAACAATTTGCGCAGTTTTATGGAAAATTAATTTAATAAATTAACCGCAGAGTTGTTGAGCGGAAAAACGCATATAATAACGAAATGATTGAAAACGTCCCGAATACTCAATGCCAACAATTAATTTACGGTTTATTAATCATAATGAGTATTGAAATATTGAAATTGCTCGTTGTAAACCTGATGTACAAGTTTGTAGCCCTGCATACATATGCTTTCGTGAATATCAATATGTTGAAATATGATTTTAAATATGTAAATGCATATGTTCACATTTAAATTAAAATAAAAAAGTAAAAACAACAACAACAATAAAAAAAGTTGCATACGCTATGAATATGAACAGTAAACTTTTATCAATTAAATATTAAAACCTTAATAAATAACAAACAACGAATATCTGAGCCGACTATGCCACAACTTTGGCAGAAATGTTCTATGATCCTTGGGGTGAACCGAAAATCACGCACTCACACTCTGTAGTTTCATCTGTCTACACGTACACACACAATTGTATGAATGTGTACAAGGAGGCTATAATAGATAGCCTAACGTTCAAAGTTCACACAATTGCAGACATGCGATGCAAATCATAATACGTGAGGGCTTAGTGGAAAGTTGTTGCACTAAATAATAGGAGAAAAATGTTGGCAATAATACTTTCGTTGAAAATAGTTCCGAAATCTGTTACCAACATATTTATTATTTATTCGAATTTATTGTATTGCCTCCAAAGTAGGTCCTTTACGAAATAGTAATCTCAAATCAATATATAATCAAATTACCAAAATACTTTTCAAACGCATTTTGCAAAAAAGGTCTCAAGTCCTCTAATTTCCTTTCCTGTCTTCAACTGACTGGATACGGTTGCTTCGAAGTGGCAATTTGTGTCTTGAAATGAGAAAGAAGTCGAACCCATATCATGTGAATACGGTGAGGTGATTGTTCGATGATGTTTCTTGAGTTATTGGCCAGAATTTTTTCTCAGTGGTAGCCTTGTGAGGTGGCGAGTTATTTTTATTTTATTTTTGTCCTTTTTCCACAAATTTTTCCTCTCAAACACCGCTCAAATAATGTTCTTTTTTTATCGCTTCAACTTCTGGCAATAATTCTGAATGAACAACCATACCATAATGAAAGAAAACTGTCTGAATTATATTGACTTGTAATCGATTTTAGAGTAATATTCGGCTCAGGATCAGCTGGAAGGTATCATTTCCAAGCATGTCTTTGCATATCAAGGTCATACAACCACGTATCTTCAACAGAAACAATGCGTTTTATGAACGTGGAATTGGAAATGACTCGTTCTGGGATGTTTTCAGTAGTCATCACATAAGTGCGATTTTCGAAAAGTTCAATTATTTCGATTCATACCAAAACAATCATTCATAATGGGATGATATTGCTTATGATACACAGGAGTTTCACAATTTCAGTCAATCACAATTTTCTTCACTCAAGCTTCAGTTGAAAACGTTGATGGCCGACCCAAGCTAAGTAAATTGTTAGCTATATTTTTGTCGCTTTGGATTGCATTCTATCACGAATATGCAAGAATTTTTGATAAAGTCGATTCACCATAAGGCTTTCGGCACACGCAAAATAAATAAAATTTGAGACAATTTCCTAGCTCGATATTTTTATCTACTGTAAAACCCGCAAAACACGCAGTGGGTTCCGCAAATGATCTCGATATCGATATTTTTCTGACAGAATGTTAGCATTGAATTCTTAGCATGGACGATAAAGGCTATATATTACAGTTCAACATATGAATAATTATTTAAATAAACAGAATTTTTGATCATTATGTTTATATGTATTATTATTTCTTTTTTAAATTATTTATTTTCGTTATTATTATTGGCGAAACACAAACTCCTGAACATTTTAATGGAAAATTATTTTCATAGTACACTTTGCTACAGAAAGTATAGAGGACTGATTCCATAGATACACTTCCTATAGAAAAATGCCTCCACAGATGTTCTTCGTACAGAAAAGTATCCCCATAGGCAGTACTCGTATAGAAAAGCGTCTCCATAGACGCTCTTCGTACAAAAAAGTGTCTCCATAGACAGTTTTCTTACAGAAAAGTGTCTCCATAGACACTATTCCTACAAAAAGTGTCTCCATAGACACTCTTCCTACAGAAAAGTGTTTCCATAGACACTCTTCGTATAGAAAAGAATTCCCATAGACACTCTTCGTATAGGAAGGTCTCTCCATAGACACTCTTCGTACAGAAAAGTGTTTCCATAGACACTCTTTCTACAGAAAAGTGTCTCCATAGACACTCTTCCTACAAAAAGTGTCTCCATAGACACTCTTCTTACAGAAAAGTGTTTCCATAGGCACTCTTCGTATAGAAAAGAGTTCTCATAGACAATCTTCCTACAGAAAAGTGTCTCCATAGACACTCTTCCTACAGAAAAGTGTCTCCATAGACACTCTTCCTACAGAAAAGTGTCTCCACAGACACTCTTCCTACTGGAAAGTGTCTCCATAGAAACTCTTCCTACAGAAAAGTGTCTCCATAGACACTCTTCCTACAGAAAAGTGTCTCCATAGACACTCTTCCTACTGAAAAGTGTCTCCATAGAAACTCTTCCTACAGAAAAGTGTCTCCATAGACACTCCCTACAGGAAAGTGTCCCCATAGACACTCTTACAGAAAAGTGTCTACATAGACACTCTTCCTACAGGAAAATGTCTCAGAACTCTCTTCTCCATAGACACTCTACGTACAGAAAAGTGACTCCATAAACACTCTTCGTACGGAAAAGTGTCTCTATGGATACTCTTCGTAAGGAAAAATGTCTTCACACACTCTCTTCTATAAAGAAGTAGACACAAAGATATCTACACAGACTCGTTTTCAATGCAACAATATCCATACTTATTAAAATAGTGCTACAATTTTGAGAGCACTAAACCGCACTGACATTTTCAAATATATGATTTAAAAAATTATTGTGCTTGTTGCTTATGACAAGCATTTTGGCCGATAAAAGCTCCCTACAATAACGGACATGAAGAAATGAAATAAAGAAAGGATCCCCATATACATATAAAGTGTTTTCAATACTAAATATTTGCGCATTTGCATATAATCTCTTTATCACTATTTCGGGAAAAAGTTGCAGAAATATGCTAAAATGACTCGAAGTTCAGATATACATTCTTGTATTGATTTTTTCTTTCTCTTATGCTTCAAATAAATTTTGTTGAAGCTTTTTTAGAACTTCATCACTTCATTCTGTAAGGGCTGTAAGGATGATGCCAAAGTTCAAATTCAAAACGCGAATTGCTCCATCTTTGGTACGTAGACAATACTTTGACAAAGATTCATTACTATCTATGGGAACCTACAAATAACACACAAACTCACATTATTCTATTCTTATTATAACCACAATTTTGCTATTCTCAATCTGAACTTTCATGACTTGCATGATTTTTTACATACTCGTATTCTAAAAATCAGTTCAATTTCTGGTGAGTGTCGTCTTGCGTTGATTGATCTAAATTCTACTTTGATTAGGTTTGATTTCAGTGGATTGAAAATTGATTAAAGCAAAATTCTTTTTTATTATTCGTAAAATGGGAGAAATGGGTTTGAAGCTGTGGCCCAACATTTACGTATGAATGTTTTAACGTCAAAACTTGTTAGCTTATCAGCTCCAGACCGTGAGACTGTGAAAAATTTGGCGAATGGATTAAAACAATGGCAGATATCACCTATAACGTTAGCGATATTATTTCGACCAATCGATAGCCTTGTCAAAAACACAGTGAGTTTACTCTTGCAGGACAGACGGATGTGCTTAAGTCGGCAGAGGCTTTGGCTATGAACAAGAGAGAGAACACAATCAGCGAAATTCAACTAAAAGCAATTTGGTGCAGGAGTCCAAAATATGGGAGTCTTTAACCAAATTAATCACAAATGCAGTTTTATTTATTTCCTTAAAACTCCGAATTAGTATTGAAGTCAATTGCATACTTAAATGTCAATTGTCTGCCATGATTTATCAAAGTTCCTCCACTAACCCACACCTGCTCCCCCGGCACAAACTTGGGGGAGACAGACTACCCTTAAAATATTACTTTTTATGCCTACCAATCAAACTCATGTGTGTTATCGTTGCTTTTCAATAAATATAAAAACTAAACTATTCCAAACTAAACCAGCAACTAAACTATATTCCAAAATGCAACCGAAACTTCGCCCAAAATAGTGCTGAGTTCTTTAAACTCATGTTTCTGTTAGAAAAATCATAACGGAGTGCATCCCGAACCATTGAAGAGCTGGCTACCAATTTTAGCTTTGCGGAAACCAATAGCAATTAAGACCATCTGGCGCACCAAAGTTAATTTCCCCCATTTAAATATTTTACATTATTTATTCCGTGATATAAGTTTTTGCAAATTACAATCTTGGTTCTTTATGGCTATACTTTAACGCTGGATTTGACTTCGCAATTTGCGAACTGTAGCCGCAAAACTTTCATCATTTTGGTAAAACAATTTCACAATGAGAATGCGTTGTTCATTCGTGTAACGCTTCATTTTTACTAACCTCGTATTTCTACTAGTAAACAATAACAATTGTTCAAATGTCAAACAATGACACTTTGAATGGCGCCAAATTTAAATCTTGCGTTCTTGTTTGGACACCCTTTATAAGTTAAGTCAAATGCAATATTGAATGCGTTCTTGTGCATCATTTGGTTTTAACTCGTGAACCAATTGCATCTTATATGGGAAAATACGTAATATATGTAAATTTCTTTGCAAAGTACGCCTAGACGTGTCTAACTGCTGAGAACGTCGCCTGGTGGAAGTTTCGGGGTTTTTCTCAATACTTGCTTGCACTCAAGCAATGGTCACTTCATTTCGAACTGCACAAGGTCTTCCAGCACGCGACAGATCACAGACAGCCCCTTATTGCCCAAAACGCTGAACCAACCGGTAGGTAGATTGTTGGAGCGCTAGGAGCATTTCGAACATGAAAGAAATTTCGATATGATCTGAATAATCGAATGCTGACTTTCAAAGTAAAATTGAACAACTTTGGTTTTTTGGCCTGTGCTGAACCTTTCCATCATAAAATTCCCAAGTATTACATAGACTTAAATAAATGAAAATGGAAATGAAAAATTAAAATTAAGATAGCTTATAAAATTGGAGTTTATATTCTCGTGATCCTTTTGTTAGGTTGGAAACTCAAAACTCTTCAGTATTCCCTCGCGTAATGCTGCACATGTACGTATGCACGTAAGCAACTATGTTGCTGTCTGCCCCCACCGTGTGTATGAACGTATGTCTGTGCAATTGCATATTATGAATATTTCAATTTAAATGATAATTTGTTGAGTGGCCTTGTTGTTGTTCGTGTCTGTGTGGGCGTGGACGTTTGCTGCCAACACTGTCTACAATTTGCTGGTGCAACAACGGTAGTCGCATTGGCAATTGCAGTTGCAATTGCATTTGTACATGAAACGACGACGACAGCAACAGCAAAGAACAATAAAAAAATCATTGCTGGAATATTTAATGATGATGTTACTGCTACTGTGCGTATATCAAAAATGAAAAAGGATGAGTGAGTGACTCGCCCACTCTGCCAATATCCTTGCCGCCTGGGTATACTTGTATGTTGATGTTGCAAAGGGACAAACGAGACAGGAATTTGCAAAAAAAAAGAAAAATTCCGCTCTCATTGAGGATATCAGAAAATATTCGCTGTAGGAGGATAATCAGAATGGTGCATAATTTCCACATTGAAAACAAATTTAAATTATAATGTTAAAATGCTTCCATCTGAACGTACACATAAACAAACGTAACATATACATATAACATATGTGTTTATCATATATTCCTTACACAATGCCAACACCACACATCGAACATGCCGGATGTCCGCTGGCCGTATAGGGCTTCGGTTGATCATCATCTGATGCTGCTGCAGCAGCCGCCGCCTTCTCCATTTCCTCCTTGTATTCCGGTGTCTGCAATGCCGGACATACTGGCATCACAATTAGACGGGGATCAGGTTGCTGGGGTGCCGCTGGCTTTGCGGGTGGCTCGGATTTGCTAGATGCCGGTGTGGGTAAACTGGGTCGGTGGCTAGCGGCCGGTGCCAGCGTATTTTGTTGCAAGGATGTACCGACACGTTCATCCTGCTCCGGTGGCTGAGGAGTGCGTCGCTCATTGCCGCCGATGGCATGGCTCTTGGTAAAGTAATAATTAGCCGCACTGGGTGGTTCATTAACTGTATATCGGAGGCGAGGTGGAAGGAGATTAAAGTTAGTACCGATAAAATTATAAAAATGCCTGCTTTATGATATATCGTATTAAAAATATATAGACAGCTACAAATCTAAATGTTTCTAAATTCCCACCCTAACTAAAAGCATTAGATATTTACAGAAGTTCCTCTTAATGCCTTTAAACCTCCCTAACGCTTCCTATTTCCTATTCTATGTCATTAACAGTATAACGTTTTTTTCCTGATGTAATGCAAATAGAAATAAGTCGGTGAAATAAAGGTGGGGTGAATAAAGGAGATCAAAGTTGTTTTTAACAATAAATAGAATTGTTATTGATTTCATGCACATTCAATAACAAAAAGGACTTTAACAGTAATGTCTATGTAATGCTTAATGAAACATTGTTTACTTGATAGACTTTGGATCCGTGTACAAATTCCATATAATATTTTGAGAAAGCCCCTGAGAATAATTACAGAATTTATATGTACATACAGCCATAAGACAGTTAAATTTAGAGGAATTTTCAGACAAACACTTTCAAATATTTTTTCACATTAGTTGTATTGTTTGTAACACTAAAAATATAAGATTTAGACCATAGGAAATATATCGATCGATGCAAAATCACTACTGAAGTTGATTTGTTTAAAATTGATCGCTCGAACTTCTCATAATGAAATCCTGGCAGTCCCACAAACTATATTTTACGTATATCCCTTTGCGACTATGCGACTACTCAAAATGGACCATATTGACCCACATTTTCAAACAGTTTTTAGTAGTGTAAAACCTAGAAAAAAACATTTAGGTTAGGTTAGGTCAGTGTGGCAGTCCGAATAGACAGACTCACTTAGACTGTATAGTCCATGAATGATGTATTTTATACATAATGGCATCAATAGGTTTTCAAACTAAAAACAAAATTCGTCAATACCTCACACAAAGCTAAGCTTAATCAATTGCGACATTAGCGGGGAGAAACCTTTATAAGCTAAATTTGAAAAGTTGTTCAGCTGATTCTACTAGTTGTTCTGCATATTGCCTGACCTCGACTATATAAGAATTTTGTTACAAGATTTTGAAAGAATTCTTAAATATTACTTTGGTCATTATGGGTTGATCATCCATCACAAGAAAGTTATGTAAGCCATGAGTGAGGGTTCGAATGACGATACGAATGACGATTTTTTTGACATCAGCTGCACTTTAAGGTTCTTTAAACTGCTTTTAAAAAGGAACATTAAACTGCAAACTGAATTTCGTAAATCGAAATAGAAAAATGCTTAATATTTTGCCACACCTCTCCACAAGTAATGAAGTGTTTGTTTGAAAAATGTGCCTGCTTTGTATGTCAGCTCTTGGTACTTTTTTGGGAATTAAACTTCAAATCGAAGTTTTTCCTAATGAACTTTAATAAATAAATTCCCTTCTCATAATTAAGATATGGGGGAGCTTCTAGTATTCAGTAAGCTTACACGCTGTCTGTTATTAAACTCATTCCATGGGATTTATAGTTTATCGACGATTCCGAAAGTCACAGTTTAAAAGCCATATACGAGTACTAGAATTGTCGATTGCTCGACTATTCGAATTGTTCGTCAGGCACAACGAGATGGCCGCCACTCAAAGATAGATAGGTGGCAGTATCGGTGATTGAATCCACAATTAGAGAGAGAGAGAGAGAGAGAGAGAGAGAGAGAAAGATTCGCTTGCATTAACCATAGATTGGTCACCGTTTGAACTTTAATAATGTCGCTTAATAGCAAATTTCTCTGAAAATACGAGAGTAAAAACTTACTGAACGTACGTATTAGCTTTTTATATCGTAAAATGTAATGGATGTTTATTTTTTATAGCTAATATTGAATTATAGTGATTACACATTTGAATTGATTAAACTTTTGTTCCATAATGTGTTTGGAAGATTCCATAATTCACAAATGGGCAACTCCAATAAGCTGAAGCACAATTAAAATATTTAAGTTCTGAGAGATTCTGTAAATAAAATCATTCCACATTGAAAATGACGTCATCACTGTTTGTATGAAATTAAAATATACACACAAACACATTGGATACACAAACATTTCTATTTGACATATCTTATTTTATATTTATAAATGTGCATTTATGCGGACATACAAATGTGTACATGCTTATTTCATTTATAGATTTATTTACTTATAGATTGGCTGTTTCCCATCTTTATAACACTTGCAGCTGTTTCGAAGAAATCAAACAAATCGTCCGCCTCATTTTTCTGCATATGTCAAGTGACAATCGACATAAATTAAAAAAGTATTTTTAAATTTCCAAAACGCGCAATGCCAAGGAAACGTAGCTTGATCTATTGGCAGATATATTATATTCGAAATATTACAGATTAAAGTATACGCGATTAAAATTATCGGTACATTTTTATCATTTTATCTTGCATTATTCGAGTACTTGAAGACACATCGAGATGACCCCCGCTCAAATAATGGTAGGTGGATGCTAGATTCGAGATTCGAATCTTCTATCCATATATGGATAGTAGTCGAGTGTTTTACCCATCATGTCATGGATGGTTGAAAATATAGGAATATCTATTTAGTGGTTTCAAAACCGCCGGTTTGGCAAGGCTGTCAGTTGTTAAATACCTGTCATCTGAAGTGATATGTAATTAGTGAAAGGTTTGCAATTACGAATATGGATCGCTTAGCCACCGTGGAACGCGACAAATAGTTAAAACTTACTACAAATGCGGTGATTCAAACGTGGGCTTTCAATTGAACAAAATTTTCTTCAGCCACGAAGTTCATTTCTCACTCAGCGATTACGTAGACAAGCAAAATTGTCACAAATGGGGCTCGAACAACCTTAAAGTGATTGTGGAAAAGCCATTGTATCCGGAGAAAGTGATTGCTTGGTACACATTATAGGCTGGAGGTGTCATTAGGACCCATTTTTTCCAAAATGATGCTGGAGGAACCTCAAAAAGATCCTCTGCTGCACCCAATCCAGAGGCGGCCATTTAAATGACCCAAGCATTATAAGGAAATAAAAATTTCATCGAAATCATAGCTTTATTTTATTAAACTTTACTTTTGAAACCAAGAAATCGATAACTCTGTTTACGTACACATAAAAAAAAACGCTTTTACAACTAAACTTCAACTGCGAGACAGCCTATCGTATAATCTCTTCAACGTACGAGTATTGTTGAAGATCTCATAATCACCTTCAACAATATGTTAAAGAGGTCTTTCGATAGACAGTTACCTTGCCTAAGTTCACGTTTGCTGTTGAATGGATCGCTAAAGCTCATCAAAGAATGGACCAATGAAATAGGTGTTTGCCGTGAAGGGTGGTGTTAAGTTGTCTAGTACCATCTTTAACAGAAGTCATAAGTTACGAGCGTATAACGGCAATGTACATATCATTGTTGCAAAACTGCAAAATGTTACTGCAGTCTTCTCCAGCATTGCAAGGAATGAACAAAGGTAGGTCTGATGCTAAATGTAGGGAAAAAAATGTGTGTACTTCGATAGACAATGGGTCTACTCGTCTGGTAATTTTGGAGCAGTGGATAAAATCATATACTTCGGCTTCGATGCGAATTCCAGTATCAGTGTTAACTTGTATATTAAGGGAAGAGTATTTCAGATGTTACTGTGGACTAAGCAAAAATCCCTCTCAACTGTACCAAATATTGGTAATCTTTGTTTTGTTGGGTAGCACAGAATCCTGGCTTAAGAAACAAACGAATGAATCTCTTCCGAGTGTCTTCGAAAGAACAATAATACGGAGAATATAGGAACCTGTCATCATTAACGCCGAATATCGGCGTCATATGAATCATGAGTTATATTAACTGTATACCGACATCGATGTGGTCAAGCGCCTTAAAATACAGCGATTGCGTGGACTGGATAATGTTGTGCGGCATGTATTCAAACATTGCTGCATGAAAGCTCTGTAATAATAAGTAAGAGGTTGGCCAAAACTCCGTTGGAAGGATCAAACTCTTGAAATCCCATCGAAAATTAGTGTGACGAAGTGGAGAAAATTCATAGAAGACTGAAGTGGTTGAAATTATTTTCTACGTAGTGCACATACAATAATAGTAAGTAAGAATGTTTATTCTATTTCCCATGTGATTATGAACAAAGAATCCGTAGGTTCCTCATAAGGTACAAAATGTACCACACTTTAGTATTCACTGCACATCGCGATCACCACCATTAAAGCCTGCCTTTTCGTCGTTTACGCATTTTTGACTTTGAGTCTTTAATGTATACGTAAACATCAAGAATACAAATTGATTAGGAATTTACTAAATTTGCTTTTATAAATGGGGTTCGGGACAATCTCCACAATTCCGTAAGAAAAAAGTGTAATTTTGTGCATAGAAATAAAATTATCTTTTTCCAAAAATTTAAGAGCCTGCCACTTTTAGTGGGTTTAATCGCATTTGTAAAGGAAAATAGATGTGTCACAGACTTCAAGTTGGTAATAACTATAAACTGTGGGATTACCTATATATACGATATAGGAAAAATAAATCCATTTTTTGTCAGCAGATGGCTTTAGTTAAAATTAGAAAAAAGATCGATTAGGATTAAATACGATATAGTAAAAAGAAATTAATTTTTTTCCAGTAGATGGATTTAGCCAAAATTAGAACATAAGCTCGATTGGAGTTAACACAAATAATCCTTAAACGCAACAAAATTGGCCCATTTTTGAAGCGGATGGTGACAGGTGAAGAAAAAATCTACAAAGGTAAGCAAAATCGAATCGCAATGAGCCGGCGCAAATGGAGGACATAACAGGATTAACTATCAAGAATGTTTTGCTGTGTGTTTCGTGCAGTTGATAGGGAATCATCTACTATGAGCTGCTTTTTTATGGCCAAAAGTCACAATAACAATTAGACCGTTTGAACGAAGCAATCGCACAGAAGCGATAGCTTTAGCCAATAGAAAGAAAGAAACTGTGTTACATCAGGACTAGACCAGGTCACACACATCGATAGTGACTCGCCAGAAGCTGTTGTAGATTGCATCCACCTTACTGTCTGAACCTGGCACCAAGGAAGAGACTAAGGTTTCTATGAAAGAGGGATAATAAAATTAGCTTCAATATTGCTACAGGTTATCGAACAAAACGGCATATATTTGACCTAAGGGAAATCATTCTAACTCCTCTAAAATATAGTGTTCAACGTCATGTAAAAATAATAGGTATCTTTTTAGTTTACTTAAACGTTTAAAAATGGAAATATCAAATAATTCACATTTCATTATATCTACTGCAAAAATAACAATATGATTTGTGGTTTTCGAGCATAGAGATTATTCTAATTTTTGGTTAAATCGATCGTTTGTATGGGTGACCCTGGTTTGAAATTTTACTAAGAATTTAAACCAAAATAACAGACAACTATTTAAGTTGATGCAGTCTACTAATTAGGAGTTGCAAAGAAAAAAAATGTAATTTTCGAAAATCGTTCAATTCGTATAAGAGATACCAGAAGCTGTGGGGCGATACAGTCCGTTTATAAGGTTACGGTTATGATATTAGGCTGTCCATAGTTATATCAAGTTCCAAAAAGGTCTACGGAAATTATCGTAGATATCGTATAATGATCTGCCGCTTAAAGTCATGAAACGCATTCATTTAAAAAATGCTTGGTTCCCCCGTAAAGGAATGTTCTTTTTATGCAGAAAAGACGTTAAACGGAGGTTGGCGGAAAAAGAAGTTAAGATAATTTTACAGGAATTACAAAAAAGCGGATTAAAACCGAAAGTCTCGAGATTTGGGGGGAAAAATTAAATGCGATGCTTTATGACATTAGGGAAAACAGTATAGTCCAACAGAAAATGCCAAACTATTTCTACCGAAGAACTATTCAGTTGTTAGATTTATTTTATTCGATACGAATTATAGAATAAAAATTAATACTACTTTTCCTCATGTGCTGCGGTAACATAACTGATCATGTCACGATAATACCACGTATTTATTTAGTATCTAGTAGGCCGACTTGTAGTTTGGATGTAAGTTAGGAAAAGGATATGATTAGCCAAATGGCTATCTAGCAAAATAAATGTATTCAAAGAAGTAAACGTCCATCACATTTTATGATGGAAAAGTGGTGAATAATTGCGTAATCACCAAGGAAATCACAGGAAGGAAGCACTATTATGCGATGCCTCTTCTCTACATATTCATGAGTAATGTAGGTGTGATGAAAATTCAAATCTTTGAATTGCTTTATGTTCCAGAAAATGTTTCATTAGATTACGTGGTCAGGAAAACGTTCTATCGAAAAATATTTCTTCAATATAAATAATTCGACTAAATTTGCATTTGAAAAACATTCTTAGGGGTTGTTTTCATCACCAAAACTGATCGAAGATTCCGTAAAAAACAGCAGACGGCCACAGAACTGGCCGTAGGATCGAAACTTATACACTCTACAATTAACTACAGCCCACTATATTATGGGCGGACATATAAACATTTAGATTTTTATGGTGATATTTTCATGTTTTATGTTTTATTTTATGTCTGAGTATGCGTAGTTCTTATAATTTGAATGAATATTTGTAGTTCTTATAAATTGAATGACAAATTTAATAACGAACACTTTAAATGGAGCCTCTTTAAGCCGACTATCAAAGAACTGCGTCTCCAGAGCGTATTGTACCCTAAGTAATAGATTTTGAAGTATTTTTGATATTAAGATGTTTTGTTTTAATTGCTCGGAATTATAAAGGCCAATCACATTGATTCGATTCAAGAACTTCATTACCATAGTTTTGGAAGTGGTTTAAAAGTACTTCGTTGTAAACAGCAAAGAGTGAGGGCGGTCCGAAAACTTGCCGACCTGACGTATAGAGGGTGGCAGTAGTTTAAAAAAATATATATTTTGATGAAAAGTGGCAACCTTATAAAACATATATTTTAAGTTTTAGAGCGCCTCGTTGTTCAGTATTTTCATTTGAGCCATCAAAATAAACGGTATCAGAGAATTTGTATACATGGAAAAAAGTGGTCACCGTTATGTAATTCAATGTTTCCATTTGGAAGTTCTCAGTCCGACTAATATTAAAGCCGATTAAGATTCTACTCTGGAGGAGTCTGTTTCTTTGTTTATGAATGTAAAATATTGGGCAGCAGAGCTAAAACGAGGTGATAGATCATTTGGAAATTTTACGAAAGTAATTATTCTTAAGTTTCACTGAAGTTAGTTATTACAAATAGAAACTCAATGCATTTTTTTTTATTTAATTTTATATATTTTATTTTACATAATATCGAGTAAGACTACCAAAACTTTCGCTGTGTAAAATAGTGAAACTATATGTACATATCAATCTGACTTTTGGGAATTTAACTGAACTCACCGAATGCAATCGGGTCTTCATACAAATGTTAGTGACTTTTGGAAGTCAGTTATATCATTAGCGGTACACTGATAATGAAGATCCACATTTTAATCGTTTAGGAAAAAAAAATTCTAGCAGAGGATCCTTTTTTCAAATGGCTTCAGTCATCATTCCTTTTTATGCTGAGTTTGCATCAGTATTTACGCAATTAAAATGGATTTATGAAAATTAAGTTTAATTAGACTTAACAGAAATCATAATCATTTAAACAAGCTTGGCTTTCCGGAGGTTGTGAAATTTGCTTAAGGATTTTTTTTTTTAACAATTTTAGTTATAAAAGTGTTTGAACAAACGAATTCCGCAGTTTTATGGATTTATTTTCCATTGGAAGGTACCGTAAGAGATGTGCTGAGACATATCAATAATTTCAAATTTAAGTAGAACTTATAATTTGCCACTAGGGGGGAAAACTATTTATTTACAAAAAAGTAATTTTCAGTCAAGAATTGGAAATATTTCGTCGTCAAAAACTAAACACAATCTTTTACTTTTTAAAGTATCGAAATTCTGACTGCCCTATAGCAGTTACAACTTTTTTAATAAAACTGTAGTTTTTAACTTATTATTTAAGTTGAATTTTGTAATATACAGGGTGGCGCAATAGAACGTGCATATTGCATCATCTTTTTTTGCGGAGTGGAAAAGGCACGGGCGGGGGGCGCCTACATCGTTGGGTTGACCGGCTCATGGAGTTTCAGTCGCTATGAATCACTTCGACGGGAAGCGTCGCGCATTTTGCGTGCGCTTATTTTACGAGAACTCTCGTTCATATATTGCTACTAGGCGACTATATTGTGCTGAATATGGACTACGGCGAGTTAGTGAAGCTCCGAGTGCTAATTTAATTAAAATATGGGTAAAGCGCTTTGAAGAGACCGGTTCAACATTTAAACCACAAGCAAATGGTCGCCCAAGAACATCTAGGACCGAAGACAATGTTGAGAGAGTTATGGAGTCAGTACGAGGAAATCCACAAATGTCGACTCGCAAGAGATCGTCTGTCTTACAATTATCGCGACGAAGTTTGCAACGAATTTTAACATTGGATCTTAAACTGCATCCATATAAGCTGCAATTAATACAAGAATTGAAAGAGTCTGACTTCATAGCAAGGCTCGCATTTGCTAATGAAATGCTTAATCGATTTTCCAATTTTGACAATATGATTTTTCTCTGACGAGGCTCATTTCCTTATGAATGGGTTCGTAAACCATCAAAATTGTCGTTACTGGAACAGTGAAAATACCAAAATCAAACACCAGAAACCATTGCATATTCCTAAAGAGACAGTATGGGCAGCAATCTCTGGCAGAGGAATAATTGGTCCTTTTTTCTTCGAAAATGCGCTGAGCCAAAACGTCACGGTTAATACGTAACGTTACGTTGAGATGTTGGACGGATTTTTGGCTCCAGAAATTGATAGTTCAAGAATAGTGAATTCCAGAACTTGGTTCCAACAAGATGGAGCTACCTGTCACACATCAAATGACTCCATGGCGGTGGTGAAGCAGATGTTCCCTGGCAGACTGATTTTGAAAAGAGGTGATATCCCAAGGCCCCCACGTAGTCCAGACTTGACGCCTCTTGACTTTTTTTGTGGGGATACCTCAAACACAAAGTCTACAGTAATAATCCAAGAAACATCGTTCAGCTCAAGAAGAATATCCGTGGTGAAATGGCAGCCATTACACCAGTATTACTGAAGAAAGTTTTCAATAATTTTCGTTTGCGGCTAGAGGAGTGCCGTCGAGGGTCACTATTTAGATGATGTTATTTTTAAAAAATAAACTCCGTTTATTACTCTACAATGCCTTAGATTTATTTTAACCACACCTTTTGTATTTATTTTTTAATCTATTTTTTAAATATGCACGTTCTATTGCGCCACCCTGTACTATAAAACCTCTTTAAGAAAATGGTTTTCGAATCTGTTCAATTTTTTAAAACATCGCACAAATACAATTTTATGTTGAGTATACATACAATATTTTGATATAAAATGTGTTGAATGCACAGTGTGACTACTGAATGTTACTACCATGATGTCACTTAAAGATACTGAAACAATTATTCTCTGTAGAATTACTCTGGAATAAATTCCATTTCAAGTCTATGTGATTTCAATGAAATGGTACAAATGGTCACATAGCCAGACTTGTTGTTTCAAAATTGCAGCGCAAATGACTGATTTCAAAAAACTCCACCCTTAATTGGACCACAACCTCTTCGATTATTATTGCACCAGATTGTTCCACTTAAAGATGCTGAAACAATTATTCTCTGTAGAATTACTCTGGAATAGATTCCATTTCAAGTCTACATGATTTCAATGAAATGGTACAAATGGTCACATAGCCAGACTAGTTATTTCAGAATTGCAGCGCAAATGCCTGATTTCAAAAAACTCCACACTTAATTGGACCGCAACCTCTTCGGTTATTATTGCACCAGATTGTTTATTGTAAGTTTACTCGTATTGTGCAAATTGTTAGTTCACGAAACAAAATCAGAAAATTTTGATTTTTGTAAACATCTCAGCGCGGAGATCATTAAAATTATATTATTTTAAAAGGCCTTCAAAAAAGACTTAAAAATTTGTTTGTTTTCGTGCGTATAAAGAAAAAATAATGCAAACGGATTTAAAGAAAAGTTATTAGAGTTTCTTAATGTACTCGTATGTGAATCCTCAGTGGTTAGATGTGTACGAAGCCGTTGGCAAACTGTCGCCAATGACAAGGGATTTTGGGACAATATCAATGTTCAATTATTTTCCAGAGTTTTAAACTTACTAATTTGCTCATTTAATTTTCCATTTCCTATACAATTCCTAAATTTTCCAAAAAACCAATTAAGCCAGGTGAAAAAACCAGCTAAATCGATTATTCGAAAATGTCAGTTTTAAAGAAACCCGGCATACAATTTCGGTCAAAAAAGGAACGGTTTGCCACATTAAAAATGTTTGTTTTCAATAATTTACATACCATCTTGTGAAATGTAATCTATGCTAAAATATAAATTGTTCCGATCGCATCTTTGACGACTGTTCAACTTTATGTCAGTCCACTTGTTGTAAGTAACATATGTTGTTCTCTTTGAATCTAAAAACTTCTTTCAATATTTTCATACTTTCCTGAGATATACTTTACAAATATAGTAAATTAAAATTTGGAATTGTTAATTTCAGAATACATATACATATAAAACGAATATGATCCTGATAGCGAGCAATTAACCATCCCAGTATTTCCAGTACAAATCAAATATTCAAACTTTAAGTGGTCTTAAAATCCGTATCTACTGCGCATATTTTTCATTTTGTTGCATTTCTTTCACGTTTATATTCCCCTCTGGCAGAAAAAAAAACAATTCAATACAACGCAATTTAGTTAACTTGCACTGAAAAACTGGCCCTTTGTGATCACATCGCATAGCCGAGACACAAACCATACGCGGTATTTCATACCAATGCGAAATATCGTAAAATTGGCTGAGTTTTCTTCATTTCAATACTATATGAGATTTTTTTTTTCTCTTTTTGTACATTTCAATCTATTTATTTCGAAATTTCAATTGCTATTTTGCTCTGCGCGTTAGTTGTTTTTTTTTTTGCGATTTTCATTTTAGTCTTCTGAATGTCATCCATGCGAGTGTGTATGGGTGAGTGAGTTACATTATACATTTGTTGTTATTTTTAAATCAATTTAAATTTAGATTTTTATATTATTTAATTCTTTTGTTTTTTTTTTTTCTGAAGAGAATTGTATTGTATAGTGTAGAAACCGATCGAATCGATTTACGTTATATTATGGTCGATTTGAAATGAAGGTAGAGTAAACACTTACGTAATGAGACGTTCACAGTCGTAACAGATATTCTGACCAGTTGGCAGACCACCAGTGCTTGGCGGTTTGGGTTGAGTTACCGGGGCACTGACGTGCTTGGTAGCGGCCTGTTGCTGGTATTGTTGCTGTTGGGGATGATGTTGCTGTTGGTGTGGTGGTTGATATTGCTGTTGTGAGGACTGGTATTGTTGTTGAGTTTCTTGATTATTGAATGCTGACGGTGTTTTCAGGTAAAAGTTGTGGGTGCCATTCGAATACATGTTGCGAGAGTACATGTTGTATGCCATGTTCGTTATAGGTGTGTGTTTGCGCGAATAGATATTTGTTTGTGTGTGTGTATGTGAGGGAGCGTACGATCGTTCGAAGGAGTTGTTAATAAAACAATGTTGGTAGTTCACAGTTTTGCCGTTTGCGATTATGGAAACAGAATGGTGATAATATTGATGTTATGCCCAAGGTGTTGCCCAGGCAAGTGATCCAACATGAATGAACAACGTACAAAATAACATAGAAACGAGCGAGCGATCGAGCGAATGTATGATCCGTAGTGGTGATCAGTTGAGTCCGCCAGTCACATACAGGCATTGAAGTATGTTTGCGCACAGATACGAACCAGTGTACATACACAGGGGAACGGAAGAGAGCGGAAGGCGGTATGAGAGTGAGAGAGCGAAACACAGAGAGAGAGAACAAGAAAGAGAGAACAAACAAATAATACATTAAAAATGCAATAACATGGAATGCAATACATGATGTACTAGGTAAGAGTAATGTCTATATAATTCCTATTTCAAATGCATACTGCTGCCTTATTTTCAAGGTCTATCAATGGATGTTTTAAAAAAGAAATATTCAGATGTTTACTACTTAAAAATAAAATTATTCACATCTTATTAAAGCTACCAAAATCCTCACGCTGTTGTCTCGATCATCTATTATTTCCAAAATACTCAAAATCTTTTCGCTAGGCAGAATAAATGCTCTTCTCCTAAATTCACGTGAGATCTCTACTACAATTCTTCACCATCATCTAGTATGAATGGATTCCACCCGCCATTTATCAAATACATTAGCTGGGCTAACACATAATAATCGTTGAAATTACCTGGAGTTGAGTGGCCAGATTCTTCTTCACGTAGGAACTTCAGAACTTCAGATTTATCGGGTTGGTATTCCTTTTCGTTTTTCTTGAAGTTAACACTACAAAGAGACAAGTAGCAAGAAATAATTAATACGTATTTTGTTAAAGCCTGAAAGTATACAATACAATAATATACAAAAATAGTGTATTCTGTTTTTACAGTAGCTGGCAAAATTGATTTGTCACGGCGTACATCATAACAGTAATGGTTGGTAGCTGGGGCATATTTCTTTATCAGTCATTTAGGTCTTGTTGTTGTGCTTAATGAAGATAATTTGAAGGGGGGAAAACATGTAGTAATAACAAATGTATCAGAATACACGCGCACAGAACGTAGGTAGTGTTCTTTTGATTTGGTTTTCTGTTTTTCTTTTTTTAGATTTCATCAAACCTTGATAATGTGAAATTTTTGGCATTTGTCAGCTCCAGCTGAAATGTTCCCGTAGACTTTCTATGACATTGATATTTTAAGATTGAGGTCACTGAAAGGGCTTATATTTTAATGGTTTTTGGTGACTCATATGCGCAGCTAAAATGATTTTTCGAACAATCAACTTGAAACCCATGATTCTTGTATTAAATATTTTGATAATTCTTCTCTTGAATGAAAATAAATTGAATTTCATTTCGATGTATATATGTATGTTGTAAGGTATGTTTGCAAAATATATTGTTTGGTTTTTGTCTTCATCACATTCCGGAAACGCCAGAAATAGCATAAATTTGGAGAATTGTTATTTTGGTTTGATTTTGATTTATGCTTTGTTTGCAAACATTATGAACGTAATTATATTTAAATACACGCTCAATATGTGTTCAAAATTATTGGAATCATGTAACATTCTAGCATACCCACCACAGACATACTCAAGATCGACAATTTTCTACGGTTTTGATCATTCAAAAGCTTTCAGTGGGAAGAAAAATATTTAATTATTTGTTAAAGCAACTTGTAGCGGTGCTTTCAATATAAGCGCAGGTGGACTGACTGACGGACCTGCTCAATTCGATATAGACTTTTGCGGCAATTAAGAATGCATGCACTTTATGGAGCCACGAACGAATTGTTATTGTAGTTACATTCTATGATGGTGGGTGTAAAAAGGGCTAAAAGTAAAAGAACCATTTAAATCCCAAAAATTCATTTGAGCACCAAAGAGTTTGATCAACATTTCCCCAAGAGAAAACGTTGTTTAGATAGCGACTTGACATTTTAGCCAACCCGAGTATCTAAAATTAATTTTTCACATGCATCCAGATTTGTATGATTTCAGTCTTATGCAAAAGGGGGTTAAAATTACCACCAGCTAGAGCCCATTTTACGATGGGTGCTAATTTATAATTAGTAAAAATAAAATTTGGGCAGTTTTTGTATGTCAAGAAAGATTGCATTGTAAATATTATATTGTATTTTTTACATATTTTTATTTGATTTGCATTTACAGTATTTTAAGTTATTATTAATGAACATATCAAGAGATGTTAAAACCACTATATAAATTGATTAGTTGTCAAAATCTCTTAATTAGTGCACAATATAATAAGTGAAATTATAACTTTGTGGGCTTTTCAGTTGGAAATTATAAGAAAATCCTCGATTTTAACAAAACCGGTTAAATCGGTGCCTTAGAATCGTAATAATCCTAGGGAGTCCCAATGCAACTCATTTTCATTCGCTGAAATGAATTAATTACGCCAGATGCTTTCTAAGTTATACTGAATTTAGGACTATTGGATAAATGATATCAATCTAGAAAAATGTGAATTTAATTAGGCTGATGTCAGAGTGGACGTTATAAGCGATGCGAAGCGAGAAGCGATAATATTCGCTGCGATCTGCAAAGAGATGACATGTCAGAGTGAAAGCTTTCAGCAAAGCGAGAAAAATTTATTTTCTGATTTTCATCTCAGTCGAAGTCGTAGTCGTAATGGATTCGGACGACGAATTTTTTGCGTCAGCAGCAGTATTAAATGTTGTGATGAAAAAAACAAACGGGATCCATCCACTCAATCAAAACCGTTTGAATGGCGAATTTCATATTTTATATATGAATTTGAGGCAGTTCCCAGAAAATTTTTTTAAGGCAATTGGTATAGTATGCACTACACTATCTCCAATTGAAATTCGTAGAATTCCAATTGAAATTCGAAAATTCTGTTCGAAAGCCAAAAATTCAATTTGAAATTCAAAAGACATCAATAGAAAATCAAAATTTTCATTGGAAATTCAAAAAGATACCATTTGAAAATCAAAATTTCCATTTGAAATTCGAAAGGCATCAATTTAAATTCAAAACACGTCAAGTAGAATTCAAAAAGCGTCAACTGAAATTCAAAACTCATCAATTGAAATTCGAAACACATCAACTGAAATTCAAAACTCATCAATTGAAATTCAAAAGACATCAATTTAAATTCAAAACACATCAATTGAGATTCGAAACACATCAATTGAAATTCGAAACACATCAATTGATATTACGAATTCGTCATTTGAAATGTAAAAAAACATAGGTTTAATTCGACCATAGCATGCTCTACACCTTAAAGTGTACAACATATAATTTAATTGTAATGGTAACATAAAGGTAAATGGATAGTCGCCATTTAAGGCACAAGCACAAAAAATGGTTAACCCATACACATTGTCGGCGGTTAGTAGTCTACACTAATTGAAGCTGTGAAAATAATTCTCAAACCCAAGAATGTCAACATTTTTCTATTCCTAAAATTATGTAGAAATAATTTTCTCAAATATACTCAACGCAACCATAATAACAGGACAACAAAAAATGCGTTCGAAATTGTTGTGAGCAACAACAAAATTATGATTTTTTTTCTTTTTGTAAAGTGTGAAAATAAATTTGCTCCGTGAAAATTCAATTTGGCTACCTAGTCTGGAAATATACGTATGTAGCATTCTCTCCAATTTTATTTTCTAAATTTAATTTATCAAGAGGATGGCCAACTTTAGATGAAATTTGTTTTCCTGTTCTAACAATGTATGGGTTAAGTCAGTTAGTTGGAAGAGAGGCATCAGAAGGAGCATCCCATGATTTTTCTCTCTCTCGTTCTCATTTTCATACCCGCAACTAAAATTATCATGTACATGACGAGCGCCACATTTGCATTACTTGAAAGACATGAACTTAAGAATAGATTGATTAAATCGGTCATGGGGGATACCAGAAACGGCATTGTTGATAGGTCAATATTCTCAAAATTTATTCTCTAGTTTTAGACGATGCTTTGTCACCTTGGGCACGTAAACAATTCGGTAGAAATTATTAGACGTTTCAGCAAAACTTGAAACCATCCCATAAAGTCGCAGTAACCCAAAGTTTTTTTGCAAGATCAACTTCCCAGCTTTATTTCTACACAACAATGACCACCATATTGCCCGGAATTAACCCATATGGTTCATTCCGAAAGCCAAATCATCAATTTTAAAACATGAGACAGTCAACGCCTTAAAGACTGCTCTTTTCCGAGAACGGCAGGCCACATTCGTGCAATATCTGTGAAGCCAATCCGAAAAGATTAGATGCTATTATTTGTGGCGAAGTTGGTTACACCGAACAATAACGTATTTTTCCTAAAATATGAAATGTTTTCATGATATACTGAAATTTAAAAAAATAATAAACAAAATCGACAAAACTACAGCATTTTTAATTGGTAGCGCTCCGAACACCGACTTCTGTATTTGTAGATTGTGGGGTCTGGTGTAAAATTCTGTAGACAAGAAGACATGAAGAAATTTAACACACAGAATTCTAGCCTTCAGTAACCCCATAATATATAATTTGGATACTTTTAAGCCGCCACCTGTCTCTTTTAGCGAACTTCTCAGGCAATTATTAAAAGAATGATGAAAATGTCTTATTGAAATTTGAAATAGACTATTTGAATGTTCAACATTAGTAATTTTTAAATTTCACTGAAGACCTGTTGCCTCTGGAAGTAGCATACTAAAACAATTTACACCAGATTTTTTAAATTCAGTCATCGTTGAGCAATATTATCAAAATTGTACCCTCCCCTAGGAAAAAGTGTACCTACACAACGAGCAGCATTATTTATTGTTTATTGTCATTATCTATAGCAAAAAAAAAAAAAGTTTATTTTTTTAATGCATAAAATCTAACCTATCCAAGATCTCATATACAATTTGTGCTTCCTTTGATCAAACATATTTTCCAAGCTAACTTTTCGACCCAGAATCAAACATTTAAACTTCTACTCGTGAAAAGAAATTTTCCAGGGAAAGTCATTTGAAAACTCGTCTTAATGTGTAGAATATTTCTGTGTAAATTGTTTAACATGATTATAATAAGTCTTTGCCGCTACCTAATTTCCTGTTCAGTTGAGTTATTCTCTAATGGTTTACAGACGAGAACAACTGCAAACAAAAGTGCCTGCATCTCTTGCAACTTTTCGCTTTGTCTACTTCAGTTAAATAGAAAAAGAATACTTCAAAACGCAAGTTCAGCATTTTACTAACTACTACACTTTCTCCACTTGCAGCCTGCATCAACAGCCCATCTACTGCAGTACAATTGTGCTGTTCAGTGTAGCGAAACAATTTTAACTTTTCGCACAACAAAACATTGTAGCATATTTGAAGGTGCAGACTTATACAGCCTTGTGTGCATACAACGTTGTAAATATGGGTGTAATGACTAACACATAATACCGCTCCATATTCATAGCCTACTTTTGAAATCACGTCATTGTTCCTAAAGTTTGCCTTGCTGTTGTTCCTTTTTGCCTGTTGTAAAGCAAAATTTTAATCAGTAACGCAAAGTACATAAGAAAGCGCTTAAAGGCATTTGGAAAATTAATTTGACTTTATTGTGAAAGACTTTAAAATCCCTGCGACGACTGTTCAGTGTGCACTTACAAATTCAGTTACTAAGCCGCGTGAATGCAGCGTACATTCCCACACACACCTCTGTCGTATGGACAGATGTGGGTATGACAGAACACGTCTATGGAATGCTTAGAACAAGTACATAGCAAAGATTCGAGTATCGTAAATAGTTTTCTAGGTTATACGGGTGCATTTTCTGCTGCACTTCCCTTTCCTTCTATATACAAGTGCCACGTTCGGGAGAGCATAACAAAAACAACAGCATAAAACTTCACTTTCCTGCGAAAAATCCTTAGAGAAATACTATGTAGAGAATGCAGGCAGAATTGTGAGTACGAGGCATAAAGTGGTGAGCGAAAGTTTCATTGTGAAAACTTCAGTAGTGTTTGAACATTTACAGCTCGGTGCGAAAAGGAGCTAACGGGTGAACGAGCGTAAATACGATGGCAACCATGAGAGGAAAACAATTGTACGCAACATATAAAATAAGCATAATGGTCGTATTGCAGCAATATAACAAAAGCATTCAAAACTACGGCCCCAGAACATTCAAGGGCCCTACAAGATAATCGCTGGTGTAGAAAGACATTGAAATGTTCGGGCATTTTAACTTTATTCTAAATGGGTAGACGCATCTTTACGGTGGAAATTGGTCTAATTTGAATAGAATGACAGTCAGAACAAAATGCAGTGTCAGCTACAGGGTGGCGCACTAATTGTGCTACAATAAGAAATTCAAATAATTTTTTTGAATCAACGTATTTCACGTATATTTCTTTTTATTAATTAACAGAATTAATTTAATTAGTTAATAGATTAATTAATATTATATTATTATATATTATTATTATTACATTATTATTATTATATAATTAATTAATGGAATTAATTTAGTTAATTAATAGATTAATTAATTAATTTATTTTAATTAATTTAATAATAATTAATAATAGAATTAATTTAATTAATTCTATACTATTAATAGAAAAAGCTGTTTGCCAATAGATGGTGCCAGTTGTAAGTGCTAGTCGATTCTGCCATAACCTAAACCAAACACGACCAAGCTTAGGCATATGGTAACATAGCGCCTCGACACAATAGTAATTTTTTTTTTTGACGTCATATTCTTTTGATTGCATGAATATGTACGATTTTGTGGCAAATAATCGCCACATAAGGGAAGTATTGATTTTCTTCCTTCAATCGAAGAAAACGGTGGCTAAAGCTTATCGAGAGCTTCAAAACGTCTATAGAGACGCTGCTTTAAGTTATTTTGATGTTGACGACTGTTCGCGTGAAGGAAGACGAAAAGCCTTCGAAGACACTGAATTGACGGTATTGCTTAATGGGTATCCAAGTCAAGGGCAGGTAGAGCTTGCTTCAATTTTAGGAGTCACCCGCCAAGCCATTTCCAATTTCCGATTGCAAGCGTTGGGAGTGATTCAAAAGCAAAGAACTTGAGTTCCTTATGAGTTGAAGTTCAGGGAAGGTTGAGCATAATTTTTTCGCCTGTAAATATTTGATTCAGCGATAAATAAGGAAGGAGTTTCTTCATCGTATTGTAACAGGTGATAAGAAATGGATTCATTACAGCAATCCAAAGAAAGTCATGGAGGCTGCCCGGTCATGCTTCTACCATCATCGCTTTGGCCGCATTTTCACACTGCGAAGGTTATGCTCTGTATTTGGTGGGACCAGGTCGGTGTTATTTATTACGAGGTATTGGAACCAAGCGAAACCATCACTGCGGATCGGCGATGTGGCCGACCACTACGCGAGAAACGCTCACAATGCGGAGGGGCATGCATAACTGATTCTTCAGCAAGGCAACTCTCGGCCTCACGTGGCCAAACCCGTTAAAAAGCTACATGGAAGCGCTGAAATGGGAAGTTTTATTCCATCCATCATATTCTTCAGATACTGCACCGTCAGATTACCACTTATTCCGTTCGATGGCACACGGTCAGGTCGACCAGCAGTTCACTCATATGATGACATCAAGGAATTGCTAGATTCGTGAACAGCCTCATAATATGAACAGTTTTGTCATGACGGAATTCGAACTTTGCCGGAAAGATGGGAAAAAGTAGTAGCTAGCGGTGATCAATACTTTCGATGAATCATTTGTAAACATGTTTTCATAATAAAGTTGCATTTTTATAAAAGAAAGAACGAGAACTTAGTTTTGCACCTAATAACAAATTGGCTTAGGAGATGATAGACCGTAAATGACCTCCATACTCATTCACGCAAATGCGTCTACTGATCAGCACATTATTTATTGTAACTGCTTCAATGGACGGCATCAATTCAGTCAAATTCATTGGTTGCATTTTGTAAACCTCTTGCTCGACGTAACCGTAAAGCAAACAGTCTGATTCAGTTCAGATCACGTGAACTTGGGGCCCCAGTGGAAAGGTCAGTTTCTGGATATTAATTTGTTTGGAAATTTTCGTTGGAGCTCCAGCATAACTGGTTTGGCTGCGGGAGCTGTTGCTCTATCTTGCTGGAACCAAATGCTATTTAAATGGATATGTCTTCGTCACAGTTCTGGGAAAAACAAAACTCTTTCAATATCTTTAAATAATGGCCCCCATTGACATTGACATTGCGTTTGTAGCACGATAAGTGCGCCATCCTGTATATTGGCAGAAAAAAAGTGTGAATAGATTTCTGCTCGACTGTATCTTTTTATACCGGGCAATTTATTTATATTTGTTACACCTGAGGAATGTAGAACCCGTAGACGTTGCATCGATTTATCGCCAGAAATGTTAGCCTAGCAGTCAGTACAGTAATTTCAGTCAGGTGAACTGACTCACATACGAGTACACTTTCAACCAACATGTCTGTACGTTGACCCAAAAGATGCCAAAAAGGAGTGTGGTAAGAGTTAGCTTTTTATAAGAAATCGAACGCATTAAATAGAAGCAAAATTACAACTTTCTAAAATCTTCTGCTTAGAAATTATGAGTGTACTTAGCGCATGATGAGCTGTGCAAATTTATCCAATAAGACTACAAAGACATGATTTAGAATTATATGGGTCAAATCGATCATTTACATGAAACGTACGCGACCGAAAGGTTTTCAAATTTCACAAAGAATTATATATCAATACAAGGGCAAAAAAAAACAGTCTACTGCAGGCTACTAATAAGAAATCACAAAGGAATAATTGTATTTCGGATAATTTGTATAGCAACTTAAAGAATGACAATGCTGTTCATTTGTTTTCTCAAACACTACTTTAGTAAATTGTTATTAGGTACTAAATTTTACAAAATTCGGTGTAACTGAATGAAAGAAGAGGCAGGGTAACGCAACCCATGTCATCGCCTTCAGAAGAACTAAGTTTATCAAACGCAAGATATGTCTCAAAATGTTTAATTTGTTCCGCAAAATTCTTGAAGAAATGAACCTATAAATGTATGAGTTAAATCAGCAATTTGTATGGGAGCTATCTGAAAAGCCGTTATTAATCGCTAGATTTTTTCAAAGTATTATTAATCAACACAACGCCGACATATTTTAGCTGCTGCTGTCAACGAATGAAAGGCTTCAGGGACAAAATTGAATTTCGGCAAATCGGTCAATTTGTGTGTGAAGAATCAAGAGCTGTGGATAAGTGCCACCGATTTACAATCCCGGTCTGTAATCTGGCAAAATATTAAAATTTCGTAAAGATTTACGACCGTTATCATGTCTACCACCAAGTCAGCCAAACGGATGGGCATCAGTCAATGAAACCAAAAGATTATAAAGTACATTTAGTAAAATGCACTTCTTTCTGGAAATTACAATTTTGCCGTGGCAATGATGTTTATCTTCATTCCTTCGGGTAAAGGCAAACAACAATTAAAAGCATAAAACCCCAGAGCTGTTAAGTGTTGACATTGTTCAAAAATTATGTTTATTTATAGCTGGCATCCTAAAATGTGCTGCTTCAATTCTCCTTCACGATTTTCCATCACTGAGAAAAACTTGAAGTACACGCATCGTAATACCAAATATGCATTATTTGGTTATGACTTCAAATTTCGCCCTCTACTTTTACTATTTCCGTTAAAAATTGTTATTTTATATTTTTAGACTTTCATTTCCCAAAAGCAAATTATATTTTCTCAATTCCAATTTGTTATTTCTCAATATTATTTCGGCTTCTCACAACACCAATTTGAACTACCCAACAAAAAATCGAACTTCGCAACATCAATTTTTGTATTACAAATAACGATTTCATCAAATTGCATTTTCTCCTCGATATCAATTTCGAATGGCTAGTATCAATTTTAATTTTCCATTATCAATTCTATATTCTTAATATCAATTCCATATTCTATATTCTTAATATCAATTCTATATTCTTAGTTACACGTAGTAGAGTTAGAACAAAGTCGAATTCAGCCGTTGCTTTCAGCGTGTTTTATTTATGCAAGCATCTAAATTTGCAAGTTCTGCCAAAATTTTGTACAAATAAATTTTTATTTTATATTTTAGACTTTCATTTTCTAAAATTAAATTATATTTTCTCAATTCCAATATTAATATTAATCTCTCAATATTAATTCGGCTTCTGGCAATACCAATTTGAACTATCTAATAAAAACTTGAACTTCGCAATATCAATTTGTGTATTGCAAATATCGGTTTCTGTTGCTTCCTATCAACATCAACTTCGACCAGCTAATATCAATTTTTCGTTTTTCAATATAGATTTTATTTTCTCAATATCAAATTTTACGTGTGGTCACAAGAAAAAAATGACTTAAGTGGAGTTAGAACAAAATCGAATTCAGCCATTGCGTCGTAAACCGTTTTTTAGTTATGCCTGCATCATTTGCAAGTTATGCCAAATTTTGGACAAACAGCAATTTTTAAAAATTTGCATTATCCTCGTATCTCTAAATACAGATAAAAGCGATCGCATGTTATTTGTTGTAATTGTTGTCGTCATTAAGGCGAAGGAGTATGGTTTGATAATTCTTCATATTTCAATTATAAGTCATAAGAAATTCTTATAATACCAATTTCATAAAAATTCTTCAGATTTCAATTATGAGTTATAAAAAATTTTCATAATAGCGATTTCAGTCAAAGCCTTATAATAGCATTCTAAATGAAGTCGCTTTTCTTTGAAAGCAAAGATATTTTTTCAATATTCAGTTATGCTTTTTATGCTTCTCTTTATGAATATATTCGTTCTAAATATCAATTTGAAATTCTTAATATCAAATTATATTTTGCCCACATTCGTTTTCAAAAAAATTCATAATTTTTACATTGAAGGCTTTGTTTAGAGTACGTTCAATCTGTTTTATCAAATTGTTCGACAACTTGTTGTCATTCTGATGGTCTCCCTCTTCCTTATTGCTAAAAACATCTGAGACAGTCGATTTTCACAAGCTTCTATTGTGGCGAATTTTTCACCAGCAAAGTCATTCACCATAGACATGGACAGGTGGTAATCATTTTGTGAAAGGTTCAGACTATAAGTTTGGTACATAAGAATTTCCTATTACCAAGTTTCTGGAGCTTCTTCGAAGTCACTGTCGATGTGCATGGCCTGGAATTGTCCTGATGTAAAGTAATTCTTTTCTAAATTGTTGATAGTATAGGTACGAATTACAAGTT
>JAHXMU010000689.1:1262843-1313064 GCA_019455685.1 Philornis downsi | reverse complement strand
TTGACATCAAAATGACTGAAAAATGAGTATTTTTTTATTGCAAAATCTTATCTTTCTCGTCTTAATAGAGTAGTCAGATCGCTCTAATACAACGTGCTACACAAACTGCTAAAGCCATCTATAGGAAAATTAAAGGATTACACCTAATATTTTCTTAATATGGATTGGTATTTTTCAAATTGCAACTTGAAACAGAGGAAATTGTTCAGATGATAAACTTTCCATCACAGCATGCATTACCTTCGTTCAGTGCTGACCGTCTTACTTTTATTTCAACAAGTTTTGAAATACAATTCTTTACAATTTATGGAATGCTTTGTTCAGCTTTATCTCAAGTTTCATTTTTTCTGTTTAAAGTTTCTAAATGAAATTATTAAACACAAAAAAAAACAGTATTTTTCATTTTTTTTTTTTTTGTTTTGTATAAAATTCTAAACTTTACAAGAACATAAAAGCACAATGAAAAGGATAACAGAAATAAAACAATTTTTGCTCTGGCCTTTTTGTTTTGTTTTTTTTTTTTTGTTTTTTCGATAGACTATAAGTGTTTCAAACTTACCCAAGGACACCACCAGCCAAAACTTCAGCCTGAGCCGAGAGTGTTTCTGCAATAGATTCATCGCTGTAAATGCCAACTGGGCTGTTGTATTGTTTATTGACAATGCTCTTAACGTTGCCGTCAACGCCGTTGCTGCCCTGCAATAGAGAATGGAAAAAAAAAAATCGTTAAAAAAATCTTGTATCAACAAAGCACAATGAACGGAAAAGATTCACTCTCATCCAAGGACCCTACTATGGCATATCTTTGTAAACTCTATGGTTGCTTGTGGATACATGTGTGTGCAAGAAGGATATAAGTGTGTGTTTGTGTGTGTGTGTGTGAGTGTGTGTTTCCAAATGCCATTTCAGTTCATAATTCTGTGAGTTTATTACATTTTTTTCTGTCTGCAGTTGTTTTATTTGTGTGTGTGTTTTTTTTTATTTTTGCCCGTCTTATTACTTTGCTGTGGCTTAGAATCAGGTCATAAAGTGTTTCGCTGTAATAATACCCCTTGGTGTAGTAATCAGTGGAGGAGATAGCCCAAACAAAGTTTATATCATCTCTCCAAAGTGATAAAATTATTAAGTTGCTGCAGTGCAGCTTTTTTCGGTTTTGCTCTACATTTGATGTGTTGCGTCTTATCGGGGGAAAAAGTTGAAATTGTCTGAAAGTTTTATTCTCTATAAATACTCGCAAAGTTTGTCGTATATCCCTTTTTGATAATAAAGAATTTTAAATTGTTGAGCATGGCTAATTGATATATCTTATTTAAAGTGTTTAAGCGTTCAAGTGAGTTACACAGGGAATCAGTTTGAGGGGTGTAACAAAATAAAACAACGTTGGCCAGAAAGCGACAAAATGTGTAGGAATTATGATGTAATGAGTTTTAATGTTAATTTCTGAGACGTAATCAAGTAAAAGGACTCGTCGCCAGATTATGTAGATTTAGTTAGCTTTTCGAAATACAGGATTATCTAAGGCAAGACTGTCAGTTGTTAAGTACCTGTCATCTGAAGCGTTATTTATTTAATGAAAGATTTGCCATCTACAAATATGGCTTATTCAGCAACTGAAGAACGCACAAAAGTAGTTAAAACTTACTACAAAAGGGGTGACTCAAACATAGGCACTTTTCGTGCAGTACGGGAAGAGTATGGTTGTCATAATCGACCTACTGTGCAAGAAACTGTCAAAGTTATGAAGAAATTTAAAGAGACTGAAAGCGTTACAAGTGAGGTCAGGCGCGAGCATCATCGCAATGTATGCACTGCCACAAATATCGCTTCTGTTAGTGAAAGTATGGCGGGTAATCCGAATTTGTCGATTTCACGGCGTTCTCAGCAATTGAGGCCATCTTACGGCCCATTCCGGCGTATTTTGCATTTGGATTTGCACCTCCATCCATATAAAATTCAACTCACGCAACATTAACAACGCCGCAGATAGGCTTTCAATGCTGATTTTTTCGAACAAAATTCTCTGTCAATAAGCAAAATTGTCGCATATGGGGCTTTGAGAATCCAGAAGCGATTGTGGAAAAGCTATTGCATGCGGAAAAAGTGACTGTTTGTTGCACATTATGGTCTGGAGGTGTCATTGGGCCGTACTTTTTTTTTCGAAAATGACGTTAGAGAAACCGTTACCTTCAGAGCGGTATTTCAGAGCGCTATGGCCGACTTTTTTGATAACCGTTTTTTTGGACTGCAATTGAAGATTATGAACTGGACGATATGTAGTTTCAATAAGACGAGGCACACAACACGACCGATTTTGGTAACATGAGAAGTTTTCACAAAGCGTAATTTCACATTTTGGCAATTTTAATTCGCCACCAAGATCATGCGATTTAATGCCGTTAGACTTTTTTTTATGGGGCTACGTCAAAGACCATATACACGGCGGAGATTCCTCAAAGGTTGGACCGCCGGAAAACTAACATTCGTCACACCCTCGAAAAATGTGAAAAACTTCAACGCAGAGGCCGTCATTTAAATGACACTGTATATCGTACATCATGGCAAGGTCCAAGCATTATAATGACAAAACAGTTTCCTAGAAATCATTGCTTTTATTTAACTTTACTTGAAAACGGATAATGAATAACCCTATAGTCGTATATTGTTCGTTTATTGGAAGACTTCATTTTAAATAGAAAATGGATAACCCTATAGATTGTCCGATTATTGCAAGTTAATTTCAAATAGAAAATAGAGTTCAAGGGTTCTTGTAAATTATTTTATTAGTATGAACAAATAAAAATATGCAACATTTTGGTTAAAATTAATTTGGATATTATTTGGATTTTTTTCTTGTTTCACTTTTATTTTGAGAATTATTTCATTGTCATACAAAGTCTACTATTTTGGAGCTTATTTCATTCCGTGTTTGGAGATTATTTTAATATATTTAGACGTAGCTTCATATTTTTATTTTTGTATTTATTCAATTTTCTTTGGGTATTATTTCATTTCATATTATTTCATTTCTTGTTCGAATGTTATTTTGATATTGGGAATAACTTCCATTCATTTTCTCTTTACACCGATATGCAGAAATTGGCACAAACCGATTTGAGTCTTAATATAGTTGTCGCACAAAACTACTTCTTCTTCAGATAAATCTGGCTAATTAGCCAAATATTGCTTTCCATTTATATTAAACATTAAATGATGAGCATTTTTAAATGTCCCGTAAAACTTTCTAAAACCACTCCAATAGTTTTAGGCATTACGTTTTACTCAATGAGTCCAAAATTGGAATAAAGGTGACTCCTTTTCCTCTTGTTATGGAAGTCTTTGAAATCCGGATTTTCCGCTTATTCTTCGATTGAAGTAGTTGGACAGTACATGTGCCGTGGGTGGGTGGTTAGTTATATTGCCTTAGTATTGGTAAAAATGCAAAAAATAAGAGTTTGCTTCGGACCGACTTCTATTTTTAGTAGCCCAGTTGAAACTTTGTAGCAAATGTGTTCTTAACGTGCTTGTTTTCTTTTATTTTCTGTTTTATGATGTTGTGGCAGCTGTCTGCCTTAAAAAGTAGTTGAGATAACAAGTGGCGCTAAGGGAATTGTCACAGCCTACCTGTACCTACCTACACCGTCTTCTCCACAATTTCTACAGTCTCCTCCACTCCCTGTCTATACCCTAAATGTACAGGGTGGGCCATAAGGGTGTTGGCGGTTTAAATATTCAATTAAAAAAAAAAAAAACTACGAAACATAAAAAAATATATTTTTATTTTTAAAAAGTAGAAGCATGGGAATTTTTAAGACTTAAAAATAATGTTGAACAAATGGCTTCCCTCGGCTGCTTGACACTCTTGGAACCGAAGTCGCAAATTTTGGAAAACTTGTTGAAAAGTTGTTCTCGGTATTTTGTTACTTTCCTGAATAATGTTCCTCTTCAACTGCTCTAAATTGGTCGGATTATTCTCGTAGACTACCGATTTGAGGTAGCCCCATAGAAAATAATCGCATGGAGAGAGATCGGGACTACGTGGCGGCCATTCAATATCCCCCCTTTTCCAAATGAGTTTTCCAGGAAAAACATTTTTCAGCAGCTCTATGGATACCCTAGCCGTATGACATGTGGCCCCATCCTGTTGAAACCACATCCTCGAGGTATTGCCTTGAAGTTCTTGCAAAGCTGGCACCAAAAAGTTTGCTAGCATGTTGCAATAATTGTTCGCTCTAACCGTCATCGCATGCCCTCTTTCGTCCTCAAAAAAGTATGGTCCAATAATACCGGTTGACGTTATCCCAGCCCACACGGCAAGCATAGGGCTGTGAAGTGGACGTTCGTGCAAGCGTCGGGGATTAGTCTCGGACCAGAACCGATAATTTTGCTTCTTCACATACATGGCCATTAAGGTGAAAATTGGCCTCATCACTAAAAATCACGTTGTTGAAATTGTTTAACCGCTCTAGCATCAAATTGACAAAGTTAAGTCGGTTATTGGCATCATCGGGTTTTAATTCTTGGACTATCTGAATCTTATAAGTCTTCAAATCCAAATCACGTTTCAAAATTCGTCGTAAAGTTGCTCTTTTGACATCCAAAGACTGACTTCTCTTACGTGTTGACTGTTGCGGATTTCGCTGAACTGAAACACGAACACGCTCCACAATATCGGCTGATCTTGCAGAAACTGGGCGACCACGAATCGTAATTGGTACTGTTGAGCCGGTTGTTTCGAACATTCTGATCCATTTTCGTATCACATTGGCGCTTGGAACTTCACTTAAATCGTGTAAACCGTGTTCATGCCGATACAAACGTCGTGCAGTAATCACTGATTTATTGTTTTCGTAATACGCTCGGACATAAAATGCACGCTGCACTCCCGTGTACGGCTCCATGGCGACTAAATTTCCAGGAAGCGGCGCAGCGAACAACATATCCCCCCGCCACCCCGCGCCACGCGTTACTGAGAAATTGAAAAATTAAATCGCCAATACTCATGTGGCCCACCCTGTATCATATTTTATGTTCCAATTTTGGGGATTACCGAAGCTGTTCTTCGTTCCAGACGGTGGTCTATTTTTTCCACCATTCTTCTTTGTCTACACTCTAAAATTAAGAATTGCTAAAAATCTTTCTTGAATATTTACGTATCTAAGTGCGATTTTTGGTGATATATAAGTATTTGTTGTAAGCGATGGTTCCATTTTGTTGTCCTTTTTCCCTTGATTTACACCTTAAAGGTACGAGTTTTAAATTCTGTATTCAAGACCCAATTCTCGTATACTGTTGATCTCTCGACTGGGCCCTTTTTTGGTTGCTTCAATTATGTCCACTTATTGTGAACGTTGGAACCAGTGTTGTCCTCTTTCTTCCCTGTTTCATATCTAAGATTATGAAATTACAAAATCCTTTTTAATCGCGAGTTATGTTGATGAATGAATGCATACCCCTAATTCCGTAATTTTAGAATCTGACGTTTGTTCTATATGATGACATCATGTTACACTTTATTCCACATTTATTCTTCTTAAACTACGGATTACGAAAAATAACTGCGACGTATCTGCCGCATAAATGAATTGTATACCCCAAATTAATTGTACCTACTTTTTGCACCTTCTTACAGTTTTATTACCTAAAATTACGAATTTCGAAAAATCGATTTTTATGACCCACGTGGGAAATGAGACGAATGTACGTATACATACTCGTATTGCACATTCGATAATTTTTTGCTTCAGACATTTGTTATGTAAATTTAAAAAATTATCTCCCTTTATTACCAGCCCGCTTCTATAGATGAATGCACACCCCTGTTTTTATGATTTTAGCTTTAACCATTTATTTATGTCTCATTTCCACCTGGTTACTTCTTGAAAGTACAAGTTTAGAAAAGTCTATTTTTCATCGGTCACTTATGAAGTAAGTCGAATATACGAGTACATGTACATGTATAGTGCACATTCTGATAATATCGATTAGTCTGCCAAAATGTGAATATTCCATCTTATCCATCTTATTTTGCATCCAAATCGTATTGCATGCATTTAGTCCACGTTTCATGAACACAGACGAGGACTGTAATTAGTGAGTTGGACAGTCAATCAGTTGTCTGGCGACAATCTTAAATGATCAAATATAGCGTATCCAATCGGGATTTCTCTAATCAACCTTGTTTAAAGATTGCACTTTCAAAGTACAAAAGCAAACTTTATTTAACTTAGACAAATGCTTAAAATTTTAAATGTTTAATAAATTTTGCATTTATTTTTTTGTGTTTGTGGTTTAAGAGATATGGTTTGAGATTAGGGAGATTATTTACATGATCTCTATTACCTATATACTTAAGGATATTAAGTTGTCCTTTAAACATTTCACCTGAAATAACGTTTGTTACGTGGTTTTTCTTTTGTATTTTTGAATGAACTTTTCGTTACTTTCAGCGTTAATTGCGTTAATATAAATAAATATATATAATTATATATATATAATTATGGCTATGTTATGCGTCGTTTTTGAGTTGTTTATAGAATAGAAAGTATTCTTGCCATTTCACTGACATTAGAATGAGAATAAGTAATTTAGAATATACACAATCTGCTCTGGAGTTGTTTATATCATAGAGAAGTTATAGTTAAGATTACGGCATCCGCTTATACGTGGTCTGAATGTAATGTTTGTGTGGGGCTCTTAAAAAACAAAAATTTTTAATTCAAACTCAAGCGATTTTTTCCTACAATCTGCCACCTTTGACCTGTTCCAATTTACATAATGTATTTAATGTCTGCATGAAAAGAAGCTCTTTCTTTTTCCCAAAACTAAAAGCTACGAAACAAACCGAACAAATTTTGCCTAAAGGACATAATATATGAATGTATGTAGCTCTGCCACAATTCTTCATTGTAATTTTGTAACTGGTCTGGGTACTAAATCGAGTTCTTCATTAGACAACTCTCGTCTTTGTGTTTTCTTAAAATAGTACAGAAAAGTGAGCCAGAAGATTCCACACCTATAATTTCATAGGGTTGAAACTTTCTTTGTTAATTCCCTGAATTACAGTTTTCCCCACCGCGACTCAAAATCATTTACAAAGTGCAAAATGGTATTTTGATGTTATTAAATGGAATAAACAAACTGAAAATGCCGAAATCATTACTGTTATGAATGTGCACAACTTTATATTGCCTAATCATTTCATTTTAACCTTAACCCTTTCAGTATACTAGCTTCAGACTTTTCCCACTTTTCCCATAACAGAGACTTTGAAAAATCCTTTAAGACAACCCAGGCGCATCAAGAGCTTTTCTCTCTATGTGTTTGTTACTCTTTTGGGACCTCTCCAAAGGATAACTATTCCATTTTTCATATTTTGACACATTTCAAACAAACAATGAATACAAATGTCATTTAGATGAGACATATGAATCTACTGAATACCAGACATTTATACGATAGCTGTGACAAAGGCAGAGATGTAAGAGAGTATATGAAACCCTCCAAGGATATATAACGGATGTGGTCAGGAAAATCGTAATAATCAAGCAAACGAACAGCAGCAACAACAAAAAATGAACATCGTCCAGCAAAGTCTGCGGCAATGGAAAGAAGATGGAAGCAGAGAAACTAAATCAACAGAAAAATGTTATATAAATTTCAATCATTTGTCATGTAATTTTATTAAAATGTCATCCAGCAGTTGAATTGCAAAGGTTTCGACTCAGTAGATCCCTAACACTTTTTGGCACTAATCTGCTTTTCCTGTGCTGAGAGCGGAAATGTGAACGAATACACCACCATTCACACTTAAACCCTTTTCAAAAGGACTTTTAACACTTTATGAAGTTAAGCTAATTTACATTATTATGTTTCATTTGCACACACACAAACACACCCAGTCCAGAAAGGCCCAAAGCCAACTGGGTCAGGTTGAGATTATGCACAACTACTGATGAATATTGAAATGTTATGGCTTGGGTAGTGTTAGGTTCAAACCAATCCTTGTCGCATACAGAAAGTTTTTGGGGTTTCATTATTATTATTATTACATTTTCCGTAAAGTTTTATGATTATGAATAAAATTATAGATATAGCCAGGCCAGTATACGACTTTTATATACGTAGTTTGTACTTACAAAAGGTCTGGCCGAATTGTTATAGCCACAGCCAATATGTTGGGACTCTTGTTGTTTGTGAGCCAATGAAGTTTTCGTCACTGTCTGCAAATGTTGCGAATTGGGTTGAGGCAAATTTCCAGTGAGTTGCACATGTGGACGCCAGGTCGAGCCACCTCTGTTAAAAGTTCACATTACATTGGTTGTTAGGAGGATTCAATTCCATTCTAATTCAATTATAATTTCATTGTAGCACTTACCTTTGGACTGTCATAACGAAGTTGTTGCCAGAGCGTACAACAATGTCTTGAGCATCCTTATGGCGTAGATTGTAAACATCGACATCGTTGATCTTGAGGACAGCATCACCGGCCAATAAACCGGCCTTTTCGGCTATGCTGCCACTATTGACCTGCAGAAAAAAGGATGCGAAACGGAAATTGTTAAATACTATTGAATGTTAATTGAGTCAAAGTGGGTATAGGAAGTATAATAGAAAATATAAATATTTATAGTCTACAACTAAAGTGTTATTGTGATGTTTAGGCAACATTCTTAACAGTTAATGTTACCAAGGCAGTACTTTGTACTTTCTTAGGAAAAAAACTTTATGGCGGTGAATGTAGTAAACGGATCCATTGTCATAAAATTATAAAAGCATGTAATTAACTATAATGCTTGCACGGGGTTATCCATTTTTCGGTCTCAAAAGTTAAGTTAAAGTTAAGTTAACACACATAAAGGCTGTGATTTCGATGAAACTTTTATTTCAATACAGTGCTTGGACCTGTGTCATTGTGTACGAAATATGTCATTTAAATGATTGCGTCTTGATTGGTTGCAGCAGTTGATACTTTTGAGGTAGTTTTCGACCACTATTTCGCTCATTTCGGGCAGTACGTTTGGGCATTAACCGCGTAAGTGCGGTCTTTGATGTAGCCCCACAAAAAAAAAAAAGTCTAATGGCATAAAATCACATGATTTTGGTGGCCAATTGACATCGCCAAGACGTAAAATTACGTTCGCTGTAGACTTCTTATGCAATAAAGCCAGAAGTGGTTGTGTTGAATCGTCACCTTTGTAGTTAATTTTAACTATTTTTGCGTGTTCTTCGGTTTTTAAACGATTCACATTCGTAAATGGCAAACCTTTCACTAAAAATAAATAACGCAGGACACGTATTTAACAGCAAACAGTATTGCCAGATCGGTGGTTTTAAAACCACTAAGTGAACAACCCTGTATTAACTATAGTAGAAAGTAAAGGAAACATTAGAAAACTATTGAACTTAGAGATGAGAACGCAAGGTAATGTTTATGTTAAGGATCTAGATTTTTTTTTTTTTGGCGAAAAAAAGGTTCGTAGCGCGACCTATACGCAGATTTAGTAATTGGCTACGTATTTGGGATGTCATGGGTAAGCACCGAGCCGACTCACGACCTTCATGCTGGACCGCGAAATTCCCAAATATTGACCAGTTCCACAAATATTATAATGAAACTAGTTTAAAAATATACAAAACCCAATACTCAACCAAAACAAGAATCATGCCAAGAACATCCAGAACATCAGGTGGACCGGCCAAGAATGCAATTGGTCTGAGAACTAATAGAGCTGCTGGACTGTTATGAATTGGGATACACTTCTATATTACTTCTAGTACTTTTTTGAATATGGACCTTTGACGGTATAAGATGTACTTAAAAGAAATGCATAATTTTTGCATGACACTAAAGGTTTTAAATAGAATATATAGAATGATCCGATTTAGGTCAAATGTGCACTGTTTTGTTCGATAATTTGTCGTCAATTTGAAAATAATTCCATTATGACGTTCTTCCAGAAATACCCATCCCAAGATCTTTGTGTTTCTGGCGAGACATTATCGATGTGTATGGCCTAGCATTGTCTTGATGGAAAGCAATTCCTCTCCTATTGTCCAAAGCTGCCTATTTCTGGGGCAATTTTATTCTTCAGAGGCATAAATTGTTGACGATATTGATCCGATTTAAGAGTTTGGCCGTAAGAGCCCCAATTTCGCCAACAAACATCATCCATTTCAAAAATAGGTCGATTTTGTCGATATCCGACATCGATTCACTATGAGGTATTTTTTCTCGCTATTCAGCCTATTTCAGGTAGTTCGAAACGATTCTTTGACCAGAATTTAGTAATTAGTTTCCAAGATGATAGACCATAAATGACGATCTCCATGCCCATTCATGTGCGGCTTGAAGGGCTGAAGTCAAATTCCTTGGTTTCGTTTTGCACACCTGTTGTTGGACATAACCCCAATACAAACAAATCTGGTGCAGTCATGTCAGGCCACCCTGGAGCCAGCAGAAAGTGGAGTTTGTGCATAATAATTTGTTTGGAAATTTTCTTTGGAGCTCCACCAAACCCAGTCTGGCTATGTGCGCAGTTGCTCCATCTTGCTGGAACCAAATGCTGTTGAAACGAATACGCCTTCGACGCAATTGTGGGTAAAAAAAAACTCCTTCAACATATTTAAATAATGGCGCCCTTTGGTATTAACATTGTGCTTGTAGCACGACTTGTGCACCACCCTGTACAATAAGAAGCAAGATATGTTGTAGATTTGTGGTTACTTTGGCACCGTTCTATGCTTCGCATTCTCGACAGCGAAATGATAATATACTATAGCGGGCGCCATGGTACGGCTGTTGCCACACGCAATTATCTTTCGTAAGAGTTTGGGCCCCGATAAAGACACATATCTTTCTTTGTGCGGCGGTCACCTTAATGTGTTCAAAAACATTTTAAGCAATCGACCAGCCGACAAGCTTGGCAAAAGTTTCTCTAAGTGATGTTCCGAATCGTCATTGATCTACAAATTTCGTTTCGCGGGTCTACAATTATATTTCTTATAAGCTCTCTGAATGTGGAGGCTTTGCCATATCACGTTCGTGAGATGCAGAATATTTAACTTGCTTTGCAGGAGCAAATTTTAAAAAGAATTTCTCACTCAGAATAACGAAGAAAAGTCAAGGAAGGTTATGACGAACAAAATATATAAATGTATACACATATCTAATACTTTTCCAAATACAGCTTTGATGTTGCTTAAATAATATGTTAAGAACGTTATGAATAAATTGAGGGTATTGGAAATTATCCTCATACGGCCAAAAAATGTGTACAGGACACAGTCTACTCTAGGACGAACATCATATTCTGTCATATAACCAGGACTAATGCAAACTTTGTTCTCAAACGAAGGCTGATTTTCACGCGATAAAAAAATTAAAAAAAAATGCAACAATTGATTTGCCAAAACCAAACAATTCCTCTTAGGCCGTTAACAATTCAATTAGGTTTAGCATAAATCACGGGTCATTTGATTGTTCGGCCATATTTACCAAGGCCGTCGGCCCCGGGGGACAGGACGCATATCACAAAGAGCACTTTGGAAACAATGGCCACAAACGGCAAATTCAATGGAACATACACGTGATGAACAAACAGACAGAAGGCGGCCAAACCACATACAACTCCTTTTCGTATCCCTTTTGTTGTCGTCGCTGATGTTAGAACTAAACAAAAAATAAACCCAATTGCGGTTTACCATATGAAGCGAAGGGTTGTAGTACGCCGCTGAAGAGCATGAGCTTTGAGTGCAGTACACGAGCGCATGTTTGTGATGGTGGCCATAACCGAAAACTTGTCATGAGTTTACAGGTCCAGCAGCAAGACAAACGACTGCACGGCCACCGGGTCTAACAAACAAATAAATGAATGTTGCTGCAACCATTGCAACCAACATTAACAATACAAAGTCACAAATGAATTTATGATTGCACAAAGGCAGCGGGAACAGCGAACAAACAGACAAACAGCGACTGTGGCAATGGCTGTGGCTATGACTATATGGCACCAGGAGCAATTCGGGCTACAGCTAAAATTATGAATCAACATAAACAAATGGCTGCTGCTGACGGTGCCAGTGATTCTGTGATTTGTTGCCATTGTTAAACTGTTGTTGTTCACAATGACCACCAATACCACCACTACCACTATCGCCATCACCCTTGCGAATGGAAAACGACAAATTTGGTTTATTTGCTTAAGCCTTTGACTGTCTAACTGCTACAAAGGCCTGAACTTCCCACCTGCCCTGGCTCTCTGATAGAAGCAGTTACCCGAAAAGCGAGAGCTAAAGCCGAAAATTCAAAAATCATCACCAGGCAGACCTCTACTGCGAGAGGCGGTTGTAGTTGCCCTCCAGTATTGCTACCATTCATTGTATGACTCCAATGAAAATTCATAGCGGCGCCATATAAATCTATTGTGTCCCCGTTCACGCCACCGTCTGTTCGTCCGTCCATTTCCTCGCCTGGTGCACATCAGAATTCCAAACGAGGCACCGAGGCAAGTTTTACTTTTGTCTGCTTCATACATGCAGGGACTAGGACCCTCCACACGCGTTCCATGCACCCTTGGTTACATGGAGGAGACTCATATAAATTTGTCCGATTAAAATCATAAAAACTAAACAAAATGCAGTTGCCATACATAAATTAGTCGATCAATTTGCTTTGTAGTTTTTTGCTGAACTAGACTGAAGGCAGAAATATGTATTCAATTTGCTCGGATTTTCATAGGTAAATTAATAAAATATTGAAATGTTTTTTGAGGCAACTTATGGCATATGAATTTTCTGCGATTGTGGCTTAATGAAAGGAATAGCTATAGCAAATTCAAGCATCAGTGAAGTTGAATTTTATACACACTTTAATATTTCCATGAAGAGTGGGATATTTGAAAATTTGGTTACAATATTTGCGAATATTTGCTTATTTATTATTGGCTTAAATAATGATGGGTTAAGTCTAAAACATCTCACACTCTTAATAAGGGTTTTGTCTTTCACATTATGTAGAGTTTACCAGATGTTTTAACGTTCATAATCGTTGACAGGTTTTATCTAAGTAAACGATTTGACTCCAGAAATTGTAACCATGGTACCATTTGCCACCTATTGGCGATTATCGGTGAGCAAACGTGACTATCGTGCTTACGATTTGAGATTTCTTTGAAGGGCGGTTATGTCGATGTTCTTACGAGCACTGAAAGTGGTGGACAAATCTAGTAAAAGCCTTTCACAGCGAAACAGTAGGTCCCGTTCTATCAATCTAAAAACCAACTATATGTGAGCAGGGACCTCCATGAAAGCTTAGCTTCGTTCCGGTTTCGATATGTTGGGTTTTTCGAAAAGTTCGTTCGGTTAATTCGTTAGTTGACCATACGTCACTTCTCATGACGTAGAGTTCCTTCAAACAGTATCATAACTTCCTCCCACCCCATTTCTAAGCTGCTCCTATTGTTTACTTTTGTGCTCTAGTTGGGGGGGTTAACGCGTTAAAAAAAAAGTTTTACAAAGTGGAAAAAAAGACCGAAAAAGAGCATTTTGGGCATATTATGCTGTACTATTTCCGAAAAGGACAAACGGCTGCTGAAGCCAGCCGAAAAATAAAGTCTGTTTATGAAGAAAACGGACCAAATGGAAGAACTTGCCAGAAATGGTTAAAAAGGTTTTCTACGGGTGACTTCTCCATAACGGATGTTCCTAGATCAGGACGACCAAAAGAAATTGTTGCAGAGGAGGTCAGAGAATTAATTATTGGTAATCCCTGTGCAACAGTTAGGGAAATAGCTGCAATAATCAAAAAATCATTCTCAACCGTTTACGGGGGCATAAAAGAGCACGGGCTCGTGAGCAACATGCATCTCTGGGTACCTCACACTGCCTTACAGAGGCCTCACACTGCCTTGTGGACCCGTCACTGCCAGAGCTTGGGTGGGAAATGTTATCTCACACACCATACTTCCCAGACTTCCCCAGGTTCTTTCATATTCATACTCATATTCATATTCATACTCAAAATATTTTTTTTTTTTATCTGAAACGAAGTTGGAAATCAACATAGATCCTGTTTCTTTCTCTAGTCCGAATGAAACAAACGTTTTGATTCCAGAATCTGAAATTTAAGTGTACTTTTAATAAATTAATTTCTTAATCTTAATCAGCATGGCAATCTAATGTCATTTCAAATTGCGAAAGGTAAAAATGCTTCAAATAATTCATGTTTGAATTTACTGTACCAGATTCTCAGAAACGCTTTTTCACAGACATTTAAAAATGTTGTATGTTTCTTGAAATAAGAATTTTCCATAATTTCATAAACTAAATGAGAATGCGAATTATTTCTTACTCCGTTTTGAATTTAAGAATTAAAATCAAAACTGTTTGTACGATATTTTAGTTTGAGATGTATGAAACAGAAGTAAAATTCAATATAATTTTGATTCGATTGTCGGAATCATTGTCAAAATGGAGTATAATGTTGATTCGGGTGGCAGAAACTGAAACAAATGGAAAACAACCGATGCTAATCAAAATTATTTTCGGGGTTTCAATTATTTTCGGTGACAATGAGAAGCTCTCCTGATCTCCTTCTGAGGATATCAAAGCATCACAAATTTCTGAAAAGATCGGAAGTGAAGTGAATTAAGAGAGCAATTACACCACAAATTGGGATGTCTTAACCAGTTCTCAAAATATTTGATGTGTAATACCAAACAAAATTTTTTTAGAACTTTTCATAAATAATAACTAATAAAAGAAATAATTACAGTATATGCTTTAGCATATTTCAATACTTTAATGAAGCATTTTGGGCATATTTCGTGTCTAAATATAATATGTAAATTCATTCTCAAGCTTGAACCATGAAGAGTAGACAATTTGGACTTTTCTTTACATAATTTTTATATAACCCTTATAGGACGGAACGGGCATAACATATCATATTGATGGTACAATATTTTATTGTACCTAAATGTATGCTATACTTTTTACAATTTGTATGTTTATTAGTGCTGAAGAAAATTGAGTACCACGACTTTAATACAAAAAAAAAAAACTGGCAAAACATGGTTGTGATTTTTTTTTTACAACTTCTCTTACTAATTGTTACTATATTATTATATTATATCATGTAATGAATAGTAAATAGCAAAACAAGTATTTACAGGACACCTTTTTCCGTATTTCGATAATTTCATAAAGCATTTTTAGATATGTCTGCTAAAACATATATTTATTCTTCGTTTTGAACTATGAGAGAATTTTCTTCATGTCGTTCCTATAGTTTAATAAAATATTAATGTAAAGTATATAATAAATATATTAAAATATATAAAATATGTTAAAAATATATATATTTTATTGCCCCTAAATGTATGCTATACTTTTTACAATTTGTATGTTTGTTAGTGCTGGAGAAAATTGAGTACCACGACTTTAATACAAAAAACCGGGGAAAACACATCATATAAGCTTGTTCTTCTACGAAACTTCTCTTACTAACTGATATAATATGGAAAATTTGAGTTGTGCATATTACGTGAGGTGCTAGAATTCTTTTATTAAATAGTAAATAACCAAACAAGTGATTACAGGATAACTTTCTCCATATTTCGATAATTTCATAAAGCATTTTAAGATATGTCTCCAAAAATATATATTTATTCTACGTATTCTTCACTCTTATAGTTTTAAGTTCACATAATACATCTTATTATTGACAAAAATATTGTATTGCCCCTAAATGTATGCTGAAAATTTTATATACGCCTTTAACATTTCATTAAGCATCAGGAAATTGTATAAATTTGCAAATATAATGAACATCACATAAATTTTTTTATATTATATTAATTACACAATTTGTACTTTTGTACTCAAAATTTGTGACGTAATTATAAACCGGGCGATACTTTTTGCAACAATGGTACATTTAAAATTTTTGGGTTGTATTGAGAACAATATATTTGTGTTATCTATATATCGGAATCTAAATGTCCAAAAAATGCTCACAATCCGGCTCACAATAAAATGGCTGCAACAAGAGACTTAGTGCAACACTCACGTATGGAATACATTCTAAAACTTTACATAAACGTTTGTTGCCTAAACCTGTATTCAAATTCCGCTAACACTGACTCTTTCCATGTTCCTTGGATTATTATTCTTGAAAACTCTTTAACCTCTTTTTAACAGTAAACTTTATGACATAACTCATTAGCTACTTACACAGAACGAAATCACAACTTTCTCAGTTTTCCTAAAAATAATTTAAGTATCAAAGTCACTCTGTCAGCTCTTGTCGACGACCCTCTTAATTAGTCCTTAGTCATCTTTTTAATTCGGGGATCTTCTCATCTCTGTTATTCCTCTTTTCCTCTTTTTTACTTTTGTTTTGTTATTACAGGCTATGTAAAATTCTTTGTACAATTTGTAAAATATACCCCCATGCACAATATTAATACATTTTTATAAAATTTTAATTCCCATTTAAATCCTTTAGGGATTTAAACATGAACACTCTGCTCAGAGCACGCACTTATACAACTCGTATGGGCGGTAGAGCTGGAGCGACAGCGGTAGGAATGGCTGTCGTATGGAGGTCTATGAGGCTGAAAAACCGAAACAATGCAAACACGGTATTTTTTCCGTTTTGTTTCTTTTGGGTATAAGGCAATTTATCATGTTATGGGTACCCAGGTGCAATGAGCCAAGCACGTTAACAATTTTGTACACTCTGTAGTTGGGCGGTTGGTCTCTTGGTTATAGTGTAGTGCAAATATGTGTACTGAGTATGTATTCATACGTATGTATATGTAAATATATATATATACATAAACATGTACATAGATATGTGCATGTTTGGCACAAATATATATATATATTATTCGGCTTGTTTCATTTGTTATTGTGTTAAATTATAAATCCTATAGGTGTATGGACAGTGGTGTGTAAATATGTAGACTGACAAATGGAATTCACCACCCGTGGCAAGGTAGTTAATTAGTATCCTCATTGGATGATCATTGCTTCGAGCACCGATACTTATGTATATCTATCCTTCGCCGGGCGGCAGTGATTGCATTGTATCAATGAACACTTCAAGTAGCCGAACAAAGCTTCAAACTGATATTCGTAATCACCGCTAAACAGTAAATTTTATTCAATGTATCTAAAAGTGTATGCTTCCGGAATGTTAGAAGCGCCCTCGCATTCTTATTTTAATGCAATTCAATCCGCGTAAGATAATTATGGCTCAACAGGAGTATTTCAGCAATATGTAATAGGGTTTAGGTTACATTATTTGTTGTAATCCTCTATAGTGTCAGGGTCGATGTATCAGTATATCGCCATATGAGTGGGGAGATATCAAAAGCGTTCAAATTCCATACGGGGTGACCGATAAATGTTGCTATCAATATGTTATTTTTGAACGTTGAATTATTTTCAGAGTCACACAATTCAACTCTCTGCGTGATTTATCCAAAAAGGAGTGGTACGCACTCAGTTATCACAGCATCGCTACGAAACAGTAAACAGATTTCACGAAACTCTACATCCTTGCCCCATATATCTTCTAATCTTGCTACAACTGATTTTTTCTTCTGGGGTTACTGCAAACAAGAAGTGCATAAAACAAAACCAACAGATTCGGATGATGTATTAAAACACACATTTCGAAACAAACCCCAGCGTCATAGTCCTGGAAATAATGTAATGTGAACTTGCGGCATCGAGCCACGAGATCATTAAATTACCTTTGAAAGTCATTAAAAAGCTTTAATAAAAACTCACTTTGTGATAAATTACATAAATACAAGAAAAAAAAAACAGTGTAGAAATTTTAAGAAATTTATGTCAGGTGAACTGTCTTTTATATTTCTTCACCCAACGTTCTATCACGTTGCTCCAAAAGGGTAACCACGCCACGTCAACGTAAAAGAACGTTGGGTGAAGGCACACATATGTATGACAGTTCACCTAACTGAAATTTGTGGAAATTTCTATATTTTTCTTTTCTACTTAATTAATTTATCGGCGGGTTTTTATCCAATACAATACGAGAGTTTCTCCAATTTCTTAATGTTTTCGATTATTTTTTTTTTTTTTTTAGTTTAGACATTCCATTTAAAAAAATGTTAGTGAAATCAGAAGTAAATCTTTACCACCTAACAGAACTATGTTTTCCGCAAAGGAAATTTTCTAAACTTTTTATTATAGTGTTTTTTCAATAATGAAATTGTAACATAAAAAGACACAATTTTACAAATAAATTATATTTTTACATCCATTGAACGGGGGAAAGTTCAACGAAGACTTCAAATTATCAGGCGGCAATTATATAAATTCTCTTGACGAACACTACACATTCGGCAGTATTTTTAAAAATATAAAATATTGATCAGTATTCGACAATATTGAAGCCGGTAAAGTATCAGTTTTTGTTTACATCTGGTTTTATGAAGTGGTGTTTAAATGCATTTTCTAATAGTAAGCATTAGTAAATATTCTAATACAAATATATTCAAACAGGGATATAATACTCGTATACGAAGACGGCCCAAAAACTGCCGACCTGACGTATATATATATATATGTATATATATATATAGGTATATATATACATATATATATATATATATATATATATGAATATACGTCAGATATATATATATATATATCTTAGTGAAAAATGGCAACCTTATAAAGCCCACGATTTAAGTTTCAAGGCGCCAGGTCGTTTAGTCTTTTTATTTGAACCATCAAAAATAAACGATCTCAGTGCACTTGTAAATATGGAAAAAATTGGTCACCGTCAAATAATTCAATATTTCCATTTGAAAGGCTTCAGTCCAACTAATATTAAAACCAAACTAGATTACAATCGGGAGAGTCTGCACCTTCGTTTACGACTGTAAAATATTGGGTGGCAGGGTTTAAACGAGGCCTTCAGAGCAGCCAAGACGAACAACGTAGTGGTCGAAGAATGTAGGTGTCCACGCTAGACTGGATTAAGGAAATCCACAATATATTGGATGATCGTTGACTGAAGGTGCGTGAGCTAGCTGAAATGATAGGCATTTCAAAAAGTTCTATACTCGAACACCACATATTGACCGAAGATTTGTGGATGAGAAGCTGTGCGCAAAATGGGTGCCGTACTTGCTTTCAATAGAGTAAAGATGTTTTAGCAGAGTGTTCGATATAGTCAAATTTTTGAGTCGATGTGTAACCATGTATGAAAACTAAAGACAATTTTTCACAACTTTTTTGTGCCTAGTTTGTTAGGTCGCCTAGTTTTGGGACCGCCATCGCATATATTATGGAAACGCAGAAAATGTTTTCCAGTTGTTACAAACGTAATAGCAAATTTCCTTTACTGGAAGGTGCACAAACGGCACGAGAGATTGTAAATTATTTAAAATAAATAAATTAATTATTTGCAAAATAGATATGGATTTGATTGGGCTTCAAAACAATTTTTTTTTAATTTAATTTTAATTTTTTAATTTAATTTATTTAATTTATTTTATTTAATTTCAATTTAATTCAACCAAACAGTGGACGAAGTGAAATACTGAATTGAACCAACCAAAATCTTTACACGATTAGCTTGGCAAAAGAGAGGTTAGAGCTTATGTCTTGCAAACAAGATGGATATTGTTTCAATTTATTTACTTGGCCAGAATATTTGTCACTCAGTGTGCTAGCTATACACATCGAGTTAAAATATATCCATCGTCAACAACAGCCTAAAATTCTACGTACGAAAAATTTAACAACATTAAGTCAGACAAAACAAGCTTTTCTGCACCCATGAAATCGATATGGGAGAGCTTCTGATATTCGGTGACTCAACGGGGAATAAATAGAGTTCAAAATCAATTTCGACTTTCACACTATAAGAAGCATTTACTAGATATGTCAATTAATTCACTGCGTGAAGTGTTCGTCGGATGTATTTAGGTGACCGCCGCACAGTGTTTGATTAAAAAAAAATTGGTAATAAATACACAGTTTCAAAACGAGTGGTTCGATTTTGATAATATTTCGCATAGCTATAGCAGAGGTGTAGTCGAGTTTAAGTTTTATATTTGGACTTTATACTTCTGAAACGGGCTGTGCCACAATGTCTCAAATTAGGGCATCTCGGAAATTTCAAAATTTTAAAACGATACAACTTTTTATTTTAAAAGTCGAATAACTCCTAACGTCTAAGAGATCAAACATACACAAAACAATTTTTTTGAAGGTTTCAACTAGAAAAATACATACATGATATTTTAAATAGATTTTTTAAATCGGATAAAAATATAAGAAGTTGTATCTTTCTAAAATTTTCAAATTCTCGAGGTGTCCCACTTTGGAGCACTGCGGCGCAGTGCTACATCTCTTTAGAGAAATAAGATGCTATAGCCATTACTGCACATTTGTTTCCATTTTTTTTTTTCAAAACCACTCACTTTGCGCCGCTCAAACAATGATAGGTGCCTCTAAGCAGAATTGTATTAAGTCAGAAATCTTGCTTTTAAAAAATATTTGCTTTATTTTATAACCAGAGCTGTAAATATTCACTAATATATGACAATTATATACCAGTATTTGCTATATGCTCCGCTCTACGCCATTGCGCTGCCACTAGAGCTATCCGTTGCACAAACCAACAACACTAATTGTATTTTCCACATTCGACTAGTGGCGGGCACCGGGTGCCTGGCTCGTGCCACACTTGTGTGCCACTCCACACCGTCCTTTGTGCGGACAACTGAGTGAGTGTGCCACAGTGTCCGTTCACAGCCACCGCATGAAACCAATGCAATGCAAATGCTAACATGCAGACAAATAATACGGACGGACACGTAGACAGATGTACTGACAGAGATATACGAGTGTGTGTACGAATATTTTCAATAAAATATCTTCCTGTGCACAGCTACAAACGAGCGAGTAAACGGAAGGAAGGAAGCTTATTTAAAGAAATGGAAAAACACAGAACTAAATTATTGTTTTTTTTTTATTTGCCTCCCTGTAGCAAAAGATTTTGCTCCCTGCCGGTTTATACCAACTTTTGCTTTCATTCGATATTCGGTCATCTTCCCCTGCTGAGCACTGGAAAAATGGGTAATAACCCGATATTTTGTGGCATGAATGCATATGTTGCCAACTGTGTCAGTTCAATGATTGATAAAAATCTACTTGTTATGGGATGCTCTGGCACAAATTATAATACCCGAAATTTGCATATTTCACAGAGTTCCTTTAACAATAATTCCCGTATGTGAAACAAATTTGGTCAGCAACTAGTATGCTCACAGTAGTGCCTTTACCGAGGATGATATAGAAGAGGGACGACAATGTGAATGAGGGACAAGCACATTTTATTGTCTAACCAAAATAAACCACGGGGGAGCATTTATCAAGCCAATAATATATTTTCAATCGACAGTTTTATGACCACCCCGGGTTTGTTTTCAAACCAGTACCGTTCGTTCATGCAATGTAAGACAAGGCAATTTTGAAGTTTGCTTGTCCAGGTGTGGTAAGGAGTTTGTGAAAATGTAATCGATAACAGACATGTTAACATATCTATACACATGTATGGATACAGATGCAGCCACTGTAAATGATGTCGTCCTGCCTCCTCCTCCTCACATTATTCACGTTTGCAGTGAAAATATCTAATGCCAGCAGGAGGCGGTTGTGAGGTTGATGCCGACACCGTTGGTAGCAGTAATTCTGAAGGCGTTTTTCCATTTCAGCCTTTTAAAGTTATTTAAAGTCTATTTGGCTACATGTCAAGTGTTTGGCAAAACGTGCCAAAATGTCAATTTATCTTAAGCCAACTCTATCCTTGTTCCCACTTCCTCCTCTCTCTGTCTTTGCATACTACGGCCGTTTCTGTAGCAAAAGTTAACTAATTGCGTTACAAACTGACAGGTATCAGTTGTCTGTTTAACAGATTTCCATTGATTTATTTAAGGAAGTTGCAGGATTTTTATGTCAGCTTTTGTTAGATTTTATTAAAACTGAGATTTACATTACTTAAACTGTTTGCGGTTTAATAGAGCTTAAAAGGGAATGGACACGGTATGGCAATGTAATTAAATTGAAATACTATATATGGGATCAATAGGTTTTCATCAAATATTGGTCGTATGGGAAGAGGAGGAAAAAATAATGAAGAGATTATAAGTTCTCACCGTGGGGAATTAATTTAACCGAATTATTTCCTGCTTTCCTTAGAAAGTTTCTATATGTTCGAACAGGAAAACATGATGAGTACATTATATCGTAACATATTTATTAAAACTGAGATTTAAATTGTTTAAACTGTTTGCGATTCAATAGATGGCAGCTTATAAGGAGTGGGCACGGTATGGCAATGTATACTATATGGGACCAAGGGGCTTTAACCAAATATTGGTCGTGTAGGGAGAGGAAGAAAAAATAATGAAAAGATGATAAGTATTCAGCGTGGGGAATTAATTTAACCGAATTATTTCCTGCTTTCCTTAGAAAGTTTTTATACATACATGTTCGATGTCATGGTAACGCCTAAAAGCATGATGAGTATATTATATCGTAATTTGTTTATTAAAACTGAGATTTACATTGTTTAAACTGTTTGCGATTTAATAGATGGCAGGAAAACGGTATGGCAATGTATACTATATAAGATCAAGGCGCTTTAAACAAATGTTGGTCGTGTAGGGAGAGAAAGAAAAATTATGAAAAGATGATAAGTTTCCACCGTGGAGAATTAGTTAAACCGAATTATTTTCTGCTTTCTTTAGAAAGCTTCTATATGTTCGAGCATGAAACCGTCCGACATGTTTGAAGCCATAGTAACGCCTAAAAACATGATGAGTACGTAATTTATTTGGGCACAATTCTTATATCAAAGACTTGAACCATACTTCGTTAGACTACATCAAAAATGAGGAATGATAAAATCTACGGAAGTGAAATCAAGTGATAGAGCAAATAGCTTGCTATGGCTTCCGTAACAAAACGGAGCAGGTTATCATGCCATGTTAGGAAAAAAATCAAAGATGCTAAACAACATCCACAATTCTGATGAAATTTAACATCATTCCTACCTAGAACATGTTATCTACAATTCTCTAACCATAAAAAACAAACCGTAAAAAACAAATCTGTCAAAGTATACCTATAATTTTAGGGAATGTTAAATAATTTCATTAAACATTGGGGACATTTTCCACAACGAAATGTATTCGAAAAGGGAGAAATAACACTCCAACTGATATAAACCGCAGAGGGAATAATATAGAGATTCCAATTCTCTCATCTCATATACACTCCATAGGCAATTATACAAATCGTATCAAAAACATGCAGGGTATGACGAACTTATTATCAACACAAGGTCGATTCCTCTGTAGCGACGCAGTCCATGGGCAACGATCTTGCAAAGGTTGCAAAAATAGACATGAACCCGTGTCTTCAATATCACAATAAAATTGATATCAAGAAAATCTACGACAAATACAACTACTTTGAAGTCCTCGAAGATAAATTTGTCGATGAAGAAGGACTAAATATAGCTAAAAGTTTCAAAGAATGAAATGTCTTCACACTAGAAATGATAGCTAAATATTGGCAAGTAAAGATTTTGCTGTCTTAAATACGGCCTCGAGTCATTAATGATTAAGAAAGCCAATGAAACAATGAAATGAGAGAATTCGAGATAAAAACAAGGCAAATTAGGTACAGCCTACAAACGCTCCGAATGCTTCCGTATAATTCGTAGGTTAAGGTTAACTTTGTCGTTTTCTAGATCGGCATAAGAATTCACAAGCTTTACGAAATAAAGGTGCATTAGATTTCCCTGAATAGGGTCATAAAATCGAGGTTGTTAAAGTGTTATTTTCCTATACATAGAACACTTGTGGTGCGATAAATAACTTAGTGGCTGTTGATCTACGCCAACTCACTACAAGGCTTTGCAACTTTTTCTGTGCTAGAAGAATTTTCCGGTTGTGTAGACTGCGCCGAGCAATAGTTTTGGATAACAAGTTAAAAGGTAGGTGGGGCAGTTTCTCATAAATCGTACGACAGTCGCAACAAGAGAATTCAGGCGAAAAAAAGAGTCATGCACTAGGTTCAAGTAACAGATTCGGGTTACTTTACAACATTTGTAAACTTGAAAAAAAGTTCGGAAAAGAGAAAACTGAACTCTCTGTGGATTAGAGAAGATGAAGATCCTTGTGGGACATAAAAGAACAAGGTCCCTGTAAGTAAGGTCTATTGAATTTGTTCGCCATAGGATGTAGATGATCGGATCTACATTGAAGTACAGAAAACATTTCTCAATGGTATACGGACGACTAAAAGCCCTACAGGGTATATAAGTTTCCTTAAAGGCAACTGACCCCAGCCGCTGAGGGGAACAGAAGACGGTAGTCCCTGTGTGGAAAAATTTACCAAAAAACTTGTGTAGTATGGATGACAGAAGTCATTACATGGTGTACACAATGGGAGAATCTATGGTGAGGAAACGACCAAAGTCACTGTAGAGTGTAGACGATCACAATATCTATGGGACATAGAGAATTACGCTATCTGTGAATTATGTGCAGATATCAGAAACTCTTGTGAGGAATAGACGCCTAATAGGTGTTTTTATAAGGGCTCGGATCAACGATGATATAATCGTATGTTCTAACGATGATGCCATGTTATAGAAACGTATTAGTAATATAATCAATAAGGAATAAAGAATTTCGGTCACGAGAGTTGATTTATCGACAACTTCGTCCAACGCCCTTCAGAGTTGGCGAAAAAGGGAGGTAGTGCCAGAAGACGTTGCTAAATTCATAGATTCAAGTCGAAAAATACTCCATATTGAAGAGCAATAAAAAGCAAAATTATAACTTTCTAGGCGCCTACATCGTTGGGTTGGGGGCTCATGGAGTTTTAGCCGCTATGAATCACTTCGACGGGAAGCGTCGCGCATTTTGCATGCGCGCATTTTACGAGAACTCTCGTTCATATATTGCTACTAGGCGACTATATTGTGCTGAATATGGACTACGGCGAATTAGTGAAGCTCCGAGTGATAATTTATTTAAAATATCGGTAAAGCGTTTTGAAGAGACCGGTTCAACATTTAAACCACAAGCAAATGGTCGCCCAAGAACATCTAGAACCGAAGACAATGTTGAGAGAGTTATGGAGTCAGTACGAGGAAATCCACAAATGTCGACTCGCAAGAGATCGTCTGTCTTACAATTATTGCGACGAAGTTTGCAACGAATTTTAACATTGGATCTTAAACTGCACACAAGAATTGAAAGAGTCTGACTTCATAGCAAGGCTCGCATTTGCTAATGATATGCTTAATCGATTTTTCAATTTAGACAATATCCTTTTCTCTGACAAGGGTCATTTCCTTATGAATGGGTTCGTAAACCGTCAAAATTGTCGTTACTGGAACAGTGAAAATCCCAAAATCAAACACCAGAAACCATTGCATAGTCCTAAAGTGACAGTATGGGCAGCAATCTCTGGCAGAGGAATAATTGGTCCTTTTTCTTCGAAAATGCGCGGAGCCAAAACATCACTGTTAATACGGAACGCTATGTTGAGATGTTGGACAGATTTTTGGCTCCGGAAATTAAAAGTTTAAGAATAGTGAATTCCAGAACTTGGTTCCAACAAGATTGAGCTACCTGTAATACATCAAATGACTCCATGGCGGTGGTGAAGCAGATGTTCCCTGGCAGACTGATTTCGAAAAGAGGTGATATCCCATGGCCCCCACGTAGTCCAGACTTGACGCCTCTTGACTTTTTTTGTGGGGATACCCTTAAACACAAAGCCTACAGTAATAATCCAAGAAACATCGTTCAGCTCAAGGAGAACATCCGTAGTGAAATGGCAGTGATTACACCAGTATTACTGAAGAAGGTTTTCAATAATTTTAGAGGAGTGCCGTCGTAGAGAGGGTCACCATTTAGATGATGTTATTTTTAAAAAATAAACTCCATTTATTACTCTACAATGCCTTAGATTTATTTTAACCACACCTTTTGTATTTATTTTTTAATCTATTTTTTAAATATGCACGTTCTATTACGCCACCCTGTAGATGATGCGTGGGATGTAACACCAAAAGCGGTGTGGTTAATTCGTTGATATTTTCAAAGCAACGGAGTAGACAAAAACTTTGATAATTGCAGTTCACGAATTGGGAGGAGTTACAGAAAAAAGATTAAGTTTCGGAAAATCGGTCAATTCATATGTGTATAATCGATACAGCTTATTTAGCATCTCTTGCAATGATCAGTCAGTTATTTGGCTATGCCAAAGTTTAAAAGGTTTCACAAATATTTACGGCAGTTATCGTTTCCACTAACCAGTAAGCCGAACAAACGGACACTGTCAAAAAATATCTGATATTTTAAACACTTCTTTCTGGGTGTTACATTTTTGTCTTGTCAAATGATTTATATCTTTAATCTTTCGGGTAAAGGTTTAAAAGCAGTTCTCAAACTTTCGAATTTTTAATAGACCTTATCAAAAATATGTTCATGCTATAATATATATTCTCTACCTCTTACGCCATATACAAGCAATATATTTTCTTTATTAAAACTATCCCAAGATTTTAATGAAATTGTTCCAAATAATTCTCCCCTTAATATTAACATTTCAGTACAATCTTTCCATTTTGCACAAGAAAACCACACTCAGACACTCCACACACATAACTCATACTAACCAAAAAAAAAGAGAAAAATTAAAAAAAAAAAAACAATACAAAAAATTGCATGAAAACGAGAAAAACCACAACGAAAAATCTCTAATGAAAATGTTTGCTACCCCTTGCTTACAATGTTTCATTTTTTGTTCCTTCATTTAAAGCATATAATTAAAATAAAGAAGCTTATAAAGGATTATCACACGTAGTCTTCTCTCTTTGGAACCGTCCATGCCTAAAGCAAAACGATAATACTTTCTGTGCGATATGTTGGAATAAACACCTGAAACCCCAAATGATAACAGCAAAAGCAACATCAGCAGCAGTGCCTGCAAGGACATCAACGGCACCAACAAGACGAGTTATATCCAACACTCAACTTTAAATGACATGATGACAATTATAACAAGGACACTAACAGACCTGACAAGGGCACTAACGACGGCAACAACAGCAACGAAATATATAACACTTTTTCTATCATAAACAATATGGTTGGACAAATAACTTTGGCAGACCCATCGCTTGGAGTCCAGTGGTCTGGTTAACAAACATAAACAACATGAAACAATATCGAAAAACTAAGGCAGATGGGAAGAAGGAGGATGGAAACAACGCACAAAAGTTGAAATGAAGGTAGGTGCTGACGAACAATTTATGTTCCAACGAAGAAATGTGAGGGGTATAAAGACGAGTTAGTTAGTATTATTGAGTGTCTGAGCTTATTGGAATATCCATAGCCACAGAAAGTAAGATTTGTCTATTATTGTGGTGGAGAAGGATAATAAAAATAAAATAAGTGGATGACTTTCACAACATAGACAGTTGATAGTTAATAGTTGGTAGTTTTATCTTCACCTTATTTCATTTTTCTACTGAATTAGAATTACGCTATTTAATCACGCCCCATAACATGAACGATCTATTGTAAATATTTACGAACTGGAATTGTGTATTAACAGAATTAATTAAGAAATAACTGGTTAAATTATTGAAAAATACCAAAAGACTAAATTTTTCTAAAAATAAGTTCAGAACCAGGTCGATTTTATCCATTCGTGAATTAGTGTCCCGTAGTATTTCGAATTATGTACTGACTTATTGTGTATACAGCAGTGCCGAAAAAAGTATCTTCTCAAATAACATAAAATAATAGTTGACATTTTGTAGTCTTTCCTAATCGGTTAATTTTGCGCAAAATTCCAAATTTACCTGCCTATAAATATGCAACATTTTTGCGTCAAATTTCGCTTCATTTGTGCGCCCTCTATATTGCGTTAAAGAACGGTATGATAAAATGAGTATACCAACCATTCTATGATGCTATGTGTAAAAAGTCGTATTGGATATTATTACATTGTGCCATATTAAACTTAATTTACATCATCTTGGTTTGTTTAATAAATAACTTTACGTCGATGATACTGCAGCGTATTGAGTACACGCTAATAACATTTGACCTACAAAATCAGACTTAGACAAAATCAGATTAGTTTAAACACATTTTATTTTAGACTCACTGAAATAGATACCCTGTTTAATGATGACTTTGAAAACCACTTTGAGAAGGCTTTGTTGGATTTCAGATGATTTATATATTGTTCAGCACTCTGCGTGACAGATGCTCAAAAAAGATAAATGGTGATACAGAGGGTAGAACTGACTAGCTTTCTCAGTTCTTTTACCAAACGTATTTGAAATGACGATGGCACACAAAAGCAGCTTCAAGAACGACATTACAAAATTTCCTTGCCATCATCTGCTTGACGATCTTTATTAGGTGATGGAACGCATTCTACAAAGCTCTTTTCTGGAAGCGAGTGTGGAATGTATTACAGCCGAAGAACAACTTGCTCACTGACTTCTACAAGGAGGTGTATTATCATGAATAATATAAAATAAATCGAGAATAAGGAAAAATGTTGTGCTGCGCCATAATTTGGTAGTTATGTTGGAGCACTTTACAGGTGAAAGGCGTTGCCACTACGGAGAATTCTATTAAATAATACGCTCTTTTGAAAACTTGTAATTTAAACGACAACTATGTGTAGCTAGAAAAAAAAATTGATATGCAGAACCAAGAGAAACACTGTGACTGCTCTCTTGATGCCACTAATAACCCAGAAAAAGTTTCACTCACAGAATTATATAAAATTTAACTATTTTGATTTAAAAAATCAACAAATAACAATATGTTATGGAGAGAATTTCTAAATAGGAGCATTTTTTCTGTGATATCATGAATTTATGTTCATTAGAGCCTTTTTAACTTGTCACAGTTTAATATCATATGCTGCATTTTTAACGTTTATAGATATTCATTAAATCACATTGGGTCACATTACGTTATCATGAAGTGCATTGAATTAGATGGATTGTTTCAATTGTAAATACTTATCACGAGTTGTAGAAAATAAATGATTTGTTTGCGGTGTAAGACTCCAGACATATAAATATAAAAATCCTGCTATATTATGCTTACGTAGCAACACTGTAGTGGACGGGGTATCTGGTTTATTTTTTGTTTTTTTTTGTTTTTGCCTTTCATTTGTCTACAATAATATCTTTCCTCATCTTTGATGCCGCCTCCCCCTCCCTTCCACCCGTAAGTATGCAATAGTGTTGGAATTGCATTCTATTCTCCATTCTATTCTAAAGCTCTGAAAGGAGCCTCAGTTCACCCCACTTTCCTCTACCTAGCCTGTCAAAGACTATAATATTCGTCACTATAAACAACTTAATGGAGTTGTTAGTTTATTTCACCAAACTTCAGTCGCACCCTTCTTCAACCCTGAAAAGCTGCAACATTCTATCCTTATGCATGAATATCTATGTGTCCTTGTCAAGCCAGATTCCCTAAGAAAGTTGGTAAAAAATACGGCAGATGAAAACATAAGACTGGTCATAGCTTTAAGCGCTAACATGTAGCAACATCATCATCATCATCAGGCGGTGCTACGCATAAGTTTTATTTTTGTAGGGGCTGAGTCTAAATCGCATGATCGTGGGGTTGGTAAAAGTAACATATCTTCTGTAATAAGAAGCATATGTTCCTCTGCACAGTGTTAGTATAAAGTATTAGCCATCATAATATATGAATGTATTAATGTTTTGCTCTACGAGTGTGTAGGCAGACACCAAGAAAGGTAAACTTGTTTGCACCATATAGTGATTCTGTACGAATATAGACATTTATGTGCGCGTGTAATTGTATTTTGTATGTGGGACTGAGTAGTCTGTTATTTCTAAGAGAGTACATTACAAATACGTTTAAATGTGTGTGAACATACGAATAGGATCCCGTGTCTGTATGGGCATGATGTGTATGTACAATTTTTGTATTCATCATGTTTTCCAATTTAGTTGATGTTCTTCAAGTTATGTACCATGTTAGTATAACAGACTATCATGGACTTACAAACATAAGAGGATGGTATGAACATTAATAGAAGTACATGTCCTTTTTTAAGGGTTTAGTCGAATGGCAGTCACTTATTTAATACTATTGTAACTTCAATTGTAATTTAATAAAATATTTAGACAGTTTTGCCATTTAACTACAACTGCCGCCACTTTCGTATGGTATGAAATGTTACTATCAAGACGTTACATTCTGTACAGAATTTAGGCGAAATGCCTCACCACTCAGTGCGCTTCCAACAAGGTGATACAAATTACTGCAATATTGCAGCAAAATTAACCTTTAAGATAATTTCAAGAAACTTCATATTTCCTTGGAACTCAAGGCACTTTTTTTGCTGAAATGTTGGGCAAAAATCATTTTTTCCTAAAAGCCATCGATAACCAACAGGCTGTCTTACGAATAGCTCTTGGCTGACAAATGAAATATTTATATCCACCATCAAACGGGGATTAAATTCATTTTATTACTCCGTTTGTGAAAACTAGAAACAATATCGAGAACACAATAAAGTACATATATTACTAAGAATGTTCATCCTTTAGGTCATACGTTGATGGTAAGTTAGTATTAGCACAACTAAATTTGGGTGGCTGAAATTAAGCACAAAAGTATATTATAGATAGACTATAGTCATAACTAACGTAAGTTCAAAATTGACCAAATAGGAAAAGACTTGCGCATACAAGGATTGAAACCACCTCAAGAAAAATTTTTATTTTTCATCATACTTTCAATAATTTTTCAATATGGTAGCTCACTGAAAACAATATCAGGTTGTATCATATAGAAACTGAAAATGCCATACTAATTTATACAGTTTTTTACCATCCCAAATTGTGATCGCAATGGATTTCTGTCAAATATGCACCGTTTTGTTCGATAACTTGTTGCCATGTTTTAGGTAATTCCATTATGCTTTTCTTATAGAGAACCTGATTCCTATTGGCAGTAAACTAGAACAGTAGGTTTTCACAAGCTTCTCATAAGGCGAAATTTTTATTACCAAATTATAAGCGAACGAGGTGGTAATCACTTGGTGGCAGGTCCGGTCGCCAAGATAGATGCACAAGAACCTCTCAAACAAGCTTCCGGAGCTTTTGGCGAGTCACTATCGATGTGTGGGCTGACGTCGACCTGATGGAACAAAATTCCTTTTCTATTGGTTAATTGCTGACAGTATACGTCCGAGGTTAGTCGTAGAAAGTGGCTCATATTAGATAATTTCCTGCCAATCCCGCCAAACACATAACAAAATCCTCTAGATCGTCAAACCCCACTTGGCCTTCGTTTGCGCCGGCCACCACTAACCAATCACAACCGTTCTCGCCTGACGCTATCGCAAATGACCCATTTTTCCATCATTAGTCACCATTCGCTTCAGAAATTGGTTAATTTTGTTGTTGTATCCATTTTTGCCTTAACTCAAGTCAGTTTCGCCCACACATAGCGCTATGTATCGAGTCTTATTCAAGTGGTTTCAAACTGTTGTTTTTTCTACAATGTCCCGGATGTCCCGAAATTGTGTTGTGTGACTTGAGGATATTCACTATTCTGTGAAAGTTTATTACAATTGGCCTTCCAGAGCGTGGTGCATCTTTGTCAAAATTACCGCTGTGGAATCCATAAAATTGAAGTTAGGTGATTGATTGTTACAGTATCAGGACCATAATATGCACTTTTCATATTTTCAGCCGTATTTCATGCGTTTCGCATTTATCGAAGAAAGACTATAAAATATTCCTCATTTTCTCTTTCCTTTGACACGCCCAAACAATACTGCGTCAAGCAACTACAGAGCCGTTTAAGTAATTTTTTGGTTATGAAATCTTTATAACGCCACCTAGTGTAATCCGACCGCATTTAGGGAGAGCACCCAAGAAGGAGGTTGAAATCTCTCTACCTACAGGATTATTCATGGAGAATAATAATACCATGGAGGAAAAAGGGAGTCTAACTCTCTCTTGGTTCAAAAAAAAGAAGAAGAAGTCAATTGTTAGTTACAAGAAACTGGACATAAAAGTAAATCAGGGGGGAGAGCTCCTTCACTTCAGTAATTTTTTACAATTATTTATAACAAATTGTAACGAATTCTTTTTTTTCTAGTTACAATTATTCGGTCCAATGGCAATTGCAATGACATCTAGACATTTAATCCGATTAACGATTTCAGAGCCTTCTGTAAATACAATTTGAGGTAATTCCCGCAGCAAGCCCCAAAGCTACGCCTCAAAGCATGCCACGATTTTCTAGAATATATTAATGGTGGTTTCCATAGTCACAAATGGGAAATAGCCTAGCAAAATGACACTAAACTATATCGCAGAAGAAAAATTTATTGGGAATACTAGCAAAATTTAATGTTTTATAATCGAGAGATTGTTTACCTCTTTGTTTTTAAATCTGAATGCTCCAAAATGGAAAAAAAACTGGAACAAAATTCTACCAAACTGATTCAAAGAAGGACCAGCACGCTACCGTTGCTGGAAAACTGATAGAAGCGAGATCCCTATACGAAACTGAAAGTATTGCAGCATGTTATATTTAGGAAAAACAAGAATTTGACACTTAGTTTTATCTATTTTTGCTGTATTCTACATACTTTTCATTCGAGCCTCGTGCACAATGAAAACACTGACTCTCTCACACTTACATTCACACTTGCAAGTTCTACATAATATTGCCAGCCTTAGTGGATAGTTTAGGGCCATGTCATAGAAATGTTATGTTTCCCCAGAGTTCTAAAGGATAAAACGACGGAAAGGTGTTGCTTTTCTTAACTCCCACATGTACGCACACAACAATATTCTACAACTGTATGTGGAAGTGTGAGCGTTTGGGTCAAAGTGTAAAGTCATACATTATGCATGTGTGTGTAGGTTTGGATGTAGAATGTGGATGAGCGGGCATGTGATCATATAAATGTTTATTTTCATAAACGAACAGGATTTCATATCAGCATTCACCACATCAGTTCATGTGGACTGGTGTGTTATGAAGGTGTGTGCTCGTGTGTATGTACTAAAGTTAGGCCCTTATGTGAGTATTGGGTTTGTACGAGTTTTGCCACTTGTATGTGTATATGTACGATATATTCTAGATGTGGTAACGTACATACGTACCACGTTGACCCCCTGTTAATAATAATGTAAATGATGATTTACTGCGGTGGAGATGTTGAAGAAAATTTGTTTAAGGCTACTGCTTCACTTTCCTTGTGAATCACCACTAAATCTAACACACAACTCATGCTATCGGCTTAGTCCCCACCAGGACAGCCTTACATTCATGGTAACAGTACTGCAAGCTAGTGTGGAATATTTTGAGTAATTATTACTAACTAACGTTCATCTCTTTCATTCCTTCTCTGTTTATACCGTATGGGTTGGCTATTAAAGTTAGTGGTTTAGAAATTTATAAGTTAAAGTTTCACTTTTCCCAAAACTCTGCTGTAAAACATTTGCCTACATCCCGGCAAGCAATCCTTTATCAGGTTTCTAACATACCATAATAACCGCACCAGTTACTACCACATTGTATAGCATACATATAAATAGATTGTGTACGTGGGTATGTGAGTGTGCCTAGATGTATTTACGTTAATAATGAAATTAATGGAAAAAACTCAAGTAGACTGGGTAATTGTGTGTAAGTGAGTAAGACTAGTATGCTGCTGTTGGCTTCTGTTCTCAGTGAGTTGATTTTATTATTTATTAATTATGAAATGGATAGAATTTCTTAATGGATTTTGCGCCACAGATTGATCAAACATTTTAATTATAACTTATGTAAATGGCAGGTATTTAACTAAGCAAATAGTACTGAAGGGTCATGTAAACCAATGTAAAGCGTCGAGTAAGTGAAAGCGACAGCTAAAGCTGATAGCCAACATTGACGCAAAATTTCGTTTTGTTTTTCTTTATTCCCTTACGTTGAGCAAATAGGGAAAGGGTTTTCATATTAATCGCAGAGCGATATATCCTAATGTATACATAAACACATTCTTTGGGTAATGGTTTAATAAGCGCGTTTCTATTCCATTCCAAAACATGTTAGAAAATGTTAGTGCCGTTTCCGAAGCTACCATTAATTGGTGATACAGGCAATAAATCCAGCATTAATGTCTAGTAAAAACTCGCTGTTGCCATAATTTTACAAAAGAAACTTGTCTGTTTTGTGCTGGCGTGAACTAGATGTCATGTTTGCTTAAAAATGCTTTAGCTGATATTAGAATACCATCCGTTTATTTATGCTTCCATTCCAAAAATCAATATGAAAATAGATCTAGACCCGAATCTAGTCCTAGACTAGACATAGTCATAAACCTAGATCTAGTCCTAAATCTAGGTCTGGTCCTAGATCCAGACCCAGACTTTGACTTACACCTACACCTAGGCTTATAGCTAGACCTAGACTTATACCTAGACCTAGACCCAGACCCAGTCCTAGACCTAAATCTAGACCTAGACCTAAACCTAAACTTTAAATAGACCTAAACCTATCCTTAGACCTAGACCTAGACGCAGACCTAGACCTAAGCCTAGATCTAGATCTAAACTTAAACCTAGACCTAAACCAAGACCTAGACCTAAACCTTGACCAGTCCTAGTCTAGTCCTAGATTAGACATAGTCATAGACGTAGATTTACACCTAAATCTGCTCCTACTCCCAGGCCTAGACGCAGACCTAGACCTAAGCCTAGATCTAGCCCTTGACCTAAACCTAGTCCTAGGCCTAAATCAAGACCTAGACCTAAACCTAGACCTAGACCAAGACCTAAACCTAGACCTAGACCTACACCTAGTCCTAGACCTAAACATAGTCCTATGCCTAAACAAAGACCTAGACCTAGACTTAAACCCTAACTTAGACCTGGGCCTAAACCTAGACATAGACCTAAACCTAGTCCTAGACATAAACCTAATCCTAGGTCTAAACCAAGACCTAGACCTAGACCTAAACCAAGATCTAGACCTAGACCTAAACCTAGATCTAGACCTGTATATGGATAGCAATGGTGGCGAAAATTAGATATAAAGAAAACTCTATCAATTAAGAAAACGAAAAGTAGAATTAGATTAAGAAAAGAAAGTAGACTTTCTCCGTATAATCGAGCATACTAAGCGGCTTTACTGCTTGATGCAACGGTTTATATTATGCGTAATAGCGGGCCAACCTTGTTGGTTCAACCAGACTTTCTTGGCTTATTGAGTTTAACGTCACTTTACTTTAAATTGATGCTATTTATCTATTAATGCTAATAAAAACTATTAGCAGTATCCACTATAATAATACCACCGCCTGTTATTAGGCATAATATAAACCGTTGCATCAAGCAGTAAAGCCGCTTAGTTTGCTCGATTATACGGAGAAAGTCTACTTTCTTTTCTTAATCTAATTCTACTTTTCATTTTCTTAATTCATAGAGTTTTGCGTAATTTGAATTAAGTTCATGTTACCACTCCATATCACAGCACAGCATACTTTTAGACATATTACAACTCACAGCATCAAACATTGGATACATTTAGTTCGCTTGAACTCTTCGTAGTTTCGGAAATAAGAAAACCATAATCTGTGCAATGTAGTTTTCTATGACCTATACATATTATATTTTTGGATTTTCGGAAATAGAAGTTCTGTTTAATGATATGACTACAATTTTATAAAGAAATTCGTTTAAGTTGTTAGTGCCGTTAGCACAGAATGTTAGAACATGAGCCCTATTTTTTTGTATAGGCAAATGAACAGACTTCTTACGGGTACAGATAGGAGACAAATTTCACCCACTACCTATTTCGTTTTTTCTAAGTCACTACAAAAGTCCAATCAATGTAATATTTGAGCACAAATCGTTTTCTGTTCCTTTGTTTGGCATAAGGTCTGCACTTCAGCAGAATGCGTTGATTGATCGGCGTTGTAGAAATCAGTCACAATTTACCATCCCATAACCATGGAAGAGCAAATGTTAACATTTTTAATAACAACCAGCAGACGAAGCTATTTGACATTTTTATTTCGATGAGCGTATTTGCCGAAATACAACGTAAAAAACCATTCTCACCTCCAGCACGGTTACATTTAAGGGATCTACATCCCAATAAAACATACAAAACTTTCGCCATGACGACTTTATATTCACAGCAGGTGATATCTAAAAAAATTTACCATAGTTCAGCTACACTTTTGGATTTCTCCCAGCTGAGGATTTTTTTTTTTTTTTGTTTCTTATTTGGAAATGTATTCATGGACTAGTATTATTAAAACGTAACGCTTGCCCGACATTTTGGAACAACATTGAACAGGTACCTGGAATTTGCTTTCAGCAAAATGCACACACAGAGGGGGAACACACAGAAACCAACAGGACGACGAATACATGCCGATATAGCTAGCTAAAGTGCATATAACGCCGTAAGGACCGGATATTGAGTTCATGCTTAAATTGACAATTTAATGAAAAATTGCGTTTCAGTTTTTTGACAATAGCTTCAATTGCTGTATGGGAGGGATTGGCATAGTTTTTGTGATCGTAGCTTTTTAAAATGCAAACAAAATAACATGTTTTTGACTATAGTGAGCATACTTTTAGGGGTGCCAATAAAGTGGGCATGTGTTGCAGATTTTTTGAAGTATAAACTATGACAAGGCATTTCAATAGAGAATTTAATTGCACTATGTGCTCCATTGTTGTGTAACTAACATTCCAATTGGGAGAGCATGTGATTTTACTTTGTTTATATATTGTTAAAGCATACAGAATAATCGAAATTTGTGATGTGATATATCGAAACTGCTTGGTAATATTTCATGACGTTGTCTCAGAAAACTCTGGGTTTGTAGTTTCACCATGAGAAGCAGGCAAATGAAAGACCAAATTTGCATTAAAGCGTTAACAGTATTATTTAAATGCTTATTACAATATGAGTCATCCTTCGACCTCTATTTAACATCAACAGAACAAAAAGCTCATATTTAGAAACTATATTTAAAATTTGCTGATTACAGCAGAACTTAATAGTTAATTTTCTCAGATAGACTCCGTCAGTTTTGACATGCAAAATACAGTATGTACAATATTCTAAATTTATATTGATTTAGGCATGACTTTTTGTTACTCATTAGCAAAAAATGTAACGAAACCCCTTGAAGAATTAGCAATGTGCGCGAATCTCAGACGACACATATCTATCATACAACTCGGTATTTACAATAGCAAATTACGTCAGACTTGATTCAGGCACAAGTAATTAATACAAAAATGAAGCATGCTTTTTGGCGGAAGGAAATTACTTCATCGAATTGCGTACACTACAATCTAAAAGCACAATCCTCTATAGAAATTTGTTTATTCACGCTCTCTGCCGGACAGTATCATAGAGTTTTAATTCATCCTCTCAGGCCCTATGCAGAGACTCGACAAAGAAAAACTTCTATGATGTTTGATAGAATGATGTGGGATGCGCCTGAAAATATGCAGTGCCACTGTACTTGGTAATATTGCTATAAGTATTGTTTAGGTAACAAAAAAAAAAAAAAAAAAAAAAACGCTAAAGCAACATTATACATTAACATTTTACATTTTATTGTCCAAAGAGAATTATCAGGCGAATGGATAGTTCGCAAATTTTAAAGCATGTACATCGCAGCCAAAATTGAATGACGTGAAAGGTATTGATACAAATGTTCTTTTAATGAGCAACCGATACTACGGTTGGAATGTAAAAAATAAACTAATTTTAAATCCAGTTCACTGTATATCTGGTGTATGTATAAGTAATATACTTCTATCAGAGAAGAGTATTGGAAAGAAAATAAACCATTTTCAAAGCTGCCGTTGCTCCACTGCACACAACATTTATATTTGAAGCTTCAACTCATGCTTCTGCTAATGCCTTTTCTACAAAAAAACATTTTCGTTGGATAGGTTCATACAATTTTTTTTTTTAGTTTAGATGGAGTTTGATTTTGTATTGGTTGAGCTCTGTGCTGTTTACCATTTTTTAAGCTATATGAAACTATCGCTAATGTCTGTCAGCATAAAAGCAGAGTATGGTTTCAGGCTCAATTACATCATTTCGTCGAAAATTGAAAACATTTTTTGCATGTTTTGCCCCAATGTGAGTGTCCGAGAAGACGGAATTAAAACTGGTATTTCATTCGCTTAATATGCTTTGATACAACGCCATACTATGCAGTATTTTTAGTTATAAAAACACAAACGCAGACAACTATCCGCAAAAGTGGCAAAGCTTAAAGTTAGGTGGATTAAATTTTATCACCGAACTTTGGCGTCATTTTGCATACTCTAAATTAGGAAACTTATTGTAAACATGTTATCTTTAGATTATGTCCTCTCGATGACGAAATATAGATTTCCTGGTTATTCGTAGATTCGGGCGCTCTAAATAAAGAACTTTAATTGAAGACTTTTAAATTATGCCTTAAATTATGCCATATAAAACATCAGTATATGCCTTTGAGCTGAATGGCAAAATGTTAAAGCAAACTCCGGTATGAAGCAAGAACTAAACACGTTAACTGAGATATCGGTAATGAATTTCAAGATTCAATTTTTTAAGAAGGCAGACTTCAGCAATTAATAAAAGTGTAATATCTGAATTTAGAACTTACGAGCTTACATTTCAACCGTTAGGAATCGCGGCGTTAGCCAACTTGACAAGTAATAGCTTTAATACTACAGTGAGTATTTGACACAATATTAACAAAAACTTTGAACTTACGTTTCTAATATGAGAAATTTATGAAACATACCTTTTTGGCATGATATTAAGAAACTCTACCTATTATAATATAATCATTTCCGCAGCATAAACGAGTTACCGTAAGATTTGGTAAATCCCCATTTAAATTAAAACAAACAAACGGTCTCCAATAAATTTGGTAAACATCTCCTCAATGCAAAAGCTATTGGGTATAACATAAGATATCATCACACAACTTCAGTTGCAATACATTGAATTGTGTAGCATACTTTCAGGCTGAACAATAAAAAATTGTAATTTTCCCTGCAATAGCCGCGATCAAATTAAACAAAATAGTTTGAATTTATAATTGTAATGAAAATAATTTATTATGCATACTTTTAGGCATGATTCAATCTGTCATGCTTTAATTGTTATACAAAGAGAAATTGTCATTCTCGCTGTGCCAACCAAAGTGCCTTGCATTAGTTTTACTAGTGAAGTGAGTATTTATCTCAAATTAGCCAAATTTTTGAAGTTTATACATGTATAACTATCATTATTATTTTACCTGCATCACTAAGTCTTAGTTATGAATTCATTTTTGCAGCATATATAAGTTACCATAAGATTACCGTAACGCTTAAGACAACAATAAAACAGGTATTTGGTCTCTTCTAAATTTAATAAACACCTGCTGAATGTGAATAGAATTGGACTTCAATATCACTACATGGAAATATGCAGCATATTTTCAGGTTATATAACTGGAAGTTGAACAGCGAATATTTGTGCGCCTACACTTTTGTGCAATAGATTATGACAACAATTTCATTTGTGTAAATTTCATAGCATACATTTAGGTTTATTTTTTTTTTAATACAATATAGCTCTTAGTTTTTTTATATTACAGCAAATCATGACAAACAAAAACACAAATTAGACATTTTAGTTTTAGCAAAACAAAAAAAAAGACTCTCGACACAAAGAACTATCCGATTTAACTATGCGATGTTTACAATATACTTCAGTGTTAAACAGTTATTGAAACATTTTCTGTTCGTTTTAAACTCTTTGAACGGTTTTTTTTTTTTCATAAAATGAATATTCATGTTTTAAGTGCCAGATATTGCAGTTTTACTGGCAACAAAAAAATCCTATACGACAAGAATAAAAATCAACCAAAATTGGAGATAGTCAAATATTTATAAAAGAAAAAATATTCAAAGTATTCGAGTTCGTTTTCTCATTTTATATAAAATCAAGTTTTGTTTTTTCTTGTTAGTGTTTTGTGCAGTTTCTACATTTGTTTGTTCAAAAGCTCTTGCACTGGCAATAAAAAATCTCCAAAAAGTATACTAAACTTTTTGTATGTCGTTATTGCTCTTGTTATCCCGAATTCGTAATCGATTTTAACAAAGTGTTTTTATTTCACCCCACCCATTCGAAACAATGTGACAATAACAATTTGTATGAACCATAAAGCGAAGTGAGACTGAAAGCTACTAGAGAGAGAGAAAGAGATTTAAAAGATAAACTCGGTTTATGTTATCCACTTTGGTTAGTTTCTTTTGGTAAATAATATAGAAGATTTCGAAACATCTGCATAAAATATTCAATTTATTAATTTACGCATTGGTACCAGAATATAACTCTTTGGTAATAACCGGATGGATTAAGAGCATTATAGTTCCGATGAATGCATTGCAAAATTAATTGTGCTTTAAATTGGATAAGCATTGCCAACATAAATGGTGTTTTTTGCAAAGCCAGAGTAACATGCGTTGAGAACTGCACAGCTCTTTTTCAGTGGCTCATCTACATACGAGCACGTTCCCAAAACTAGTCGACATAGCGTATAGATGGCGCCAGAAGTTAAAAAAAAGTATTTTGGTGAAAAGCGGCAACCTTATAAGACATATGTTTTAAGCTTCAAGGCGCCAAGTTCCTTAGTATTTTTATTTGGGAAATCAAAAGTAAATGATCTCAGTTAAATTGGTCACCGTTATATAAATCAATATTTCCATTTGCAGGGTCCCAAACCAATTAATATTAAAGCTAGAGCTAGATTCTAATTCGGCGCAGTCTGTTCCTTTGTTCATGACTGTAAAATACTGGGTAACATAGTTTAAACGGAGCCGTATGAGCTGCCAAGTCGAATACCGTAGCGTCGATTAATTAAGGTGCCTACGCCAGACACGGTTAAGAAAATCCACAAAATAGTATTGAATGAAATTGTGTGAGCAAGCTGAAATGATGGGCCTTTCAGTGACCTAACTGAAATGATAGGCATTTCAAAAAGCGCCACACATCGTATGTTGACCACAAATTTGAAGATGAGAAAGCTGTGTGCAAGTTGGGTGCCGCGCTTGCTTTCAATGGAGCAAAAACAACGCATGGGATTATTTATATTGGTTATCTTCAAAAATTAAAAACCATCAACGGCAAATATTATGCTTATTTATTGCAGCGTTTAGGGTATGAAATTATGGAAAGAAAGCGGCATTTTGGCGAAAAAGAAAGTATTCTTTCGCCAAAGCAATGCTACAGTTTACACATCCTACACTATTACGATGGCCAAATTTAATGATTTAAAGTTCGAATTGCTTCATTACGCACCTTAATCGCCGAATTGAGATTCCGCGGACTATTTTCTATTTCCGAACTTGACAAAATTGCTCAGCGGTAAAAGATTTGCCAACAATGAAGAGTTGGAGTCTGCGGTTGATGGCTGTTTTACAGTTCTTACTATAAACAGGATATAGAAGCTATTGAATATAGCTAGAAAAAGTGCATCGAATTAAATGGAGATCATGTTGAAAAGTAACAAAAATGTTTCCACAACTTTTTTGTTAGATTGGCTAGTTTTGGGAAGTACATTTGCATATTTTTAAACATATTTAGAAATCTGTTAAAAACAAATTCTCCGAAACTTAATGATGTTTTAGATTACGTGTATTGAGAAAGGTGAATCGTATCATTTTGCCCTTGCAAAATGATTAGATTCAACTAGTTCTTTCAACGAGAACTTTCACTAAAACTGTACGTCAGCTGACTTTATACTTAATGGCACATTTTTCAAATTGCAAATTGCACATCACATGAATAAACATTTAACTTAATATGTTCCACCAATTGCTAATATATTTTGATGGGTTCAAAGAGGTAGAAATATTTTTAAAATCTGTTGTACTACTGCCATTACAGACATAGTCAATTTTTGAAACTTATTATTTTCTTACTGTATTATAATATGTGGCAGACAATGGCTACATTAATACTTCAACTTTGTCTATAGATACAGAATACAATGGACAGACTTACGTTGGTCTTGCCAATTAACGTAAACAATTATGCACATACCTGAAAAGATAAGAAAATAAAAATAATAAATATTATAATCATAATATGAAATTTAAGATTTGAATTTATTAGCAATTTACTAAATTTACTAGGAAAATTTCTCCAATGTCTAAAAGGAAACTTCGTATAACACCTAAAAGTATGCTGCCATTTTATTATATTAAAATTAGCTTCTCTGAGCCAAAAAACGGCATACATTAGCAAAAACCAATTGATGAATTGAACAACCCGCTTATGCTGCCGAAAGCGTATTATTGTTATGTATAAGGAATGTTATTATTTTATGTAGAAAGTTCATCGTTATTTATAAGAAACATCGTGGATTGTTATGCCCTATTAGTGCACAGAGTTTTTTACAATAAGCAAATGTTTGCCATAAAGTAGACGTCGCACATTTCACATCGTGTGGGTCCTTGTTTGACGTCAGCTGCATGATTATCGTAAACATCTTCCACTGCCACAGAGGCGCTTTCATTGCATGGAGTTTGGATATTCCAGGTGCATATTTCCGTTTATTTTTAGTGATTTTTGTATGCTTCTTTTGGCTGATTTGCAAGAAATTGAACAAACTCCATAAAACTTTATTGTATCATGGATGGATGTTATCAAGAAACTACAGGTTAATTAACCTCATTTCAAAATCATTCTCCTGACAAGGGGTTTTGTATTTACACAAAACTTGGTCGAAGAATTACCACCTATTAGAAAAAAGTGCCTATAGTGGCAAATTCGAACCAATGCATTATATCTTCATCGTAAAACTACACAGTCATTCACTCTTTAGTTCTATATATGAAGCAGTGAAGAGCTAAAAAAATAAAGACTATCCTGTGACAATTCTATGTCAAGTTATTTAGTCTAATCTAAAAACTATTCACCAGAAGTGGAACATCTATTTTTGCTGAGCAGTTATTACGTTCCCTCCTAAACTACTAAACTGTTTGGAAATATTGCCTGAAATTAAGCCAAGCCGTCTTAAGAACCAATTAATGTACATTTTTATCCGATGGTAAAAAGACACAACTAACCTGCCATTATTACATTTTTCTAAACACAAAATTCGCTTTCCACAAAACTGAACAGGCCTCTGTAAATCTTAAACTTTATTCAATTTTCGTTGGTTTTTGTTATCATTCAAATACTACAACTTACTGCCATCTACCATATGCAACCAATATCAAAAACTCTCTTTATTATCTCTCAAACACTTTAATCTACAGTACGTTCCAGTTTTTACACTATTAATTAAATACTTTACGAGTATAGCCTTTAGATTAAACTTTGCCGCACTACACAGACTGCTATTATTACTGACTTCATTTTTCCCAAAACTTTATCCTTTCAAATGAAAGCTAGAAACTTAAGTGGAGGAAAATGCAAGCTAAAAGTAAACATCGCACATACACACGGCTATAGTAGAGAATATCTTATCACTGCACTTTAGTCTTTCACACAAACGATGCCACAATCTAATAATCCTTAGTGCAGGATATAGAAAATACACTGGCAGTTCTACCGTACCAGCCAAACGTATCAAATGAGAATAAAACAAATAAAACTTCAAACAAATCAGCTTAAAGTTATCTTGCAAAAGACATAAAATTAGGTAATACCACAATTTTTCGGATAATGGTGTTCCAGATATTGGAGAGAATACAAATGTTGAAAAGTTTTTGGATGTAACAATTTCTCATATTTGCAGAATATTGTGGGTAAACCTAATAACCGAATTTAAGGGGGAAACTATGCTGTAAAGCATACTTTAAGGAGGCACCATCATTAATACTGCATACATTTTGAAATTATAGCCAAGAAGTTGTGAACTATGAAATAGGGCAATAAACTTATAGGCAATAGAGTAAGAAACTTTGGTACTTTAAAATATCTATGTTAATATTTTAAATAAATTTCTGAAATTTAAATAAATTTTTATACTTAGGTTTTAGCACAAAATCTTGAAGATTGCTATGTTGATGAACGTATGCAAGTAAATAAAATGTAATGGATTATTTATTTACTTGCATTTTAATGGCGGAAGCAATGATAGTTTTTCATTGAACAAAATGTACATAAGAAGATTTCTTCTCGACTTTTGAATTATTTTTCTAATATCGAAGTGGAAGTATGCAATTCCGCAAAACGCTTTTGGAGACCTTCAGTCGATGATCATCCAATACCATTTTGTGGATTTTCTTAACCGTGTCTGGCGTGGACAGCTCAATTGTTCGACCACTACGGTGTTCGTCCCGGCAGCTCGTACGGCTTCGTTTAAACTCTGCTACCCAATATTTTACAGTCGTAAACGAAGGATCAGACTTCCCCAGAGTAGAATCTAAGTCGGCTTTAATGTTGGTTGGACTGAGATCTTTCAAATGGATACATTTAATTGACCAATTTTGCCCATGGTTAGAAATTCACTGAGATCGTTATTTTTGATGGCTCAAATAAAAATTCTGAACAACGTGGTGTCTTGAAATTTAAAATGTATGTTTTATAAAGTTGCCACTTTCACCAAATAATTTTTTTCAAACTACTGGCACCATCTATACGTCAGGTCAGCTATACTACTTATGAAATTTGCTGAGACTATCATAGGGAGAGGTAACGATATTTCATCAACCCTCTAATATTGACCAATTTATTGCCATAAATTATTAACTATCTACAAATTTATATTACGTGTCCACTAGATTTTATCTTTTTTTTCTGAGTTAGTTTAGGGATATCTTTTAAAATGAAACCATGCGAAATAAAGTAAACGAAATTTTGAAACTGTCGATATGAAGTTTCAAAGAAAGGACATCAGATCGATAACATACTAGTGTATTGTATTAATATATTAACTACGATTTTAGTTTTTTATAGAATATTCGGAATAGAGATGTAAATTGGTCTTCGTGAACCTACAGTATATTGTATGGCATATCTGTATAAGAATATTTAACATCATATTTGAACGCAACAATTAAAGTATTTAAAAATCCTATTTCGTTAGTTGAACTTTAGTCATATGTGGTGATTTTTCGTTGTTACATTACCGAAAATGTACATTGGGGAATATAAATTTATTTGGTGAAAATTATTTATCACATCCCAGATAAACTTTGCCCTAGACAAATGTATGCACACTTATATGTATATGCGAGTACGTGTATCTCAGTATAGAAAGACAAATATGTAGAGATAAAATAAATTTGCTTACAAATTAAATTGTAAATATTTGCTTAACATGCGAGAATGTATACAACTACTTGCAAGCTATTTAAAGGCATTGAGAGCAATGTTGAAATAAATTGTATAAATTAAAAGATATATATATTTCCAACATTCGTGTCTTACAGTATATCAACTTTTAGAAATTGTCTACAATATCTATGAATCTTTTCCACATACACACATACACTCAACCTCTCGCCCAGCTGTTCTAAGATTGTTGTCACATACACACACACACATAGATCTGATTTTCAAAATTTACATTTCACCAGCATCCAAGTATCAGGAACTTATGTTGTCTCATATTCACTTCTTCGCAGTGTGTTCTTTGGCAAAGTTTATTCGTGTGTATTAAATTTAATACCATAAATTCAATTTATAATTTATTTAACAAACTTACAGACTTCTTTACATTTGCACCAGAAGGTGCATGCATGCATACAGAAATACGCTAACGGATCTACAAACGTGCGTTCGCATATGCACAACTCCAGCCACAAGTTTACAGTATTTGTATATTGCATTATACAGACATTTGCTTCTTTTAAGCTCAACACTTTTCAGTTGGCAATTTATTCTTTTCTAAAATATACAACTCTAATTTGCTAGATAATATTTTTGGAAAAATATTTAAAGGGAGCAGCATCAACATTTTAAAGTAAAATCTACACATACTCGTACGTGTTTATAGAAAATATGAAAATGTATAGTTCTTCTAGAATGTTTTACAAATACATTTCATAAATGCAATTTTCTAACGCGCAACGCAAGAAATTCCTGTTCTTGCTTGGGATGTTTAATTCATGTTAAAGCCTAAAGGTATTCTTGGATTTCTCAACACCAAGAAGTATGCCATACATTTTAATTGGTTATCTGTTCATCTCATTGCTTGGCTGCAAAAGGCAAATTTTGATTTACGGGAATTTATAATGCACTAGGATGGTGAAAAACGAGCTTTAAAATGTTGTATAAGATAACAGCATTGTAAACAAAGGCAAATTATTTAAGATAAATTACCATTTATCGCATAGACAAGCCCGAGTCCGTCAGTCATTAGTCTTCAAAGTTCAATTTAAATAGAAGTAAAAACTACTTTCGACGAAAAAATGTGTCTTCTTTTGCTCAAAAACAAAATCTGGCCACATCAATTGTGTTCAGTTAAGAATGTGATAAAATTTAGTAAAATATACTCCATTTTTAATAAAAACAATTGCCAACTGGAACGATCTTCGCAGTCTTATTCTATTTTTATAAATATAAAGATATAGGAAAACATATAAATGTCCGTCAATTCGCATTAAGGCACTGACATATAAATGCAAGTTTCTGGACATTACCGTTACCAACAACTTTTACCTATGCCATCACTACAATAATTAGTTACAAATTTCTCTAAAAAGCAATATTTCAGCATTATGTAGAATTGAACTAAGACTTGCATAGCTCATTGCCATACTTGAAATCCAATTTATGAAATTAAACTACTAATGTGAAAATGTTATCTTCTGTTTAATAATTTAAATGAATCGCGTCATAGAAACCTGTCAGGCTTGACGTTAGTTTTAAAGCATAAAGGAATTATTTTAAACAATTTTATAAGATTATGTGCATAGAGATCCTTAACGCTTTGCCACAAAATAGAAAACAAACATTCTAAACGTTCTGAGTTTGCAAAAGGAAGACAGACAACTCTTTGCTTGGATATGAAACTAAATAATCAACAGAAAAATTCTCAAGAAAAATCCTCAGTCATGCTAAGAACTACTAAGAACTGCGATGCCTTAATGTATGCTACAATTTCTTACAACATAATTGGCAAAATCAAACGTAAACGTACAAACAAATTTGCATTTTTTTCAAATGAACATAATCTTATGCCCAAAAGTATATTGCATTTAAATGAATAATTAAGATGATATTTTTAATGAACATGTTGGGTCGCATAAAACAATTTCGGCAAACGAAATTGTTAGGGTGGCTTTTATTTTTCATCTTTATGTTACGGGGAATATCAAGCGGGGAATAAATATTTGGATATATCTCGCCTACTTTCTCAGACAGTAGGCTGCAATTGGAATATACTTGAAAATTTCTAGATATTGAAAGGTTTGATATATTAATAAAAGGAACAACTTTTTGTGCTCTACGGGGTTCTTTAATGATAAACTAAATCAACCCTAAATTTCAATCCGGCTGCCCTTATCGTTATATATCGTTTACATCGTTAAATATTCTAACTAAAATAAAATGAAATAATTTTATGTTAAAATTACATTTTTTTGTTAAAAAAATATGAATATCGTTATCTGTAGCTTTCCAGAGCCATTTAATTATATTAACGAACGTACTGTCGACTTGATAAAGCGCCTAGGAATTATAGGAAAAAATAAAATTTTCATAATTCGAAAAAAGTTTCTGGTAGGTGCCAGAGTGGGAGCACCAAAGTCTCTTATTTTCGTACCCTAAACTCAATTTCCCAAACACGTAACATATAACAGAATTTTTTGCATTCAGTACAACTGGTTAGAAGATACGAAGGTATAGAATATATGGATTAAATCGGTCATTCATGTGGAAGAAGCAACGCGACCGCTTGACCGGCCAGTATCCAGTATTAGAAGGCAATATAATAGACAAAAATTGCAACCTACTAATTACAAATTGGAGTAGAATTACTGGAGATGCGACTTGATATAGCACATTTACAATACCAGACTACGACATGGCAAAACATTAGTTTGTGCCAAGTTTTGAGAAGTTTCATAGAGATAGTTGTCATGCCTACCAGCCAGCCAGCCAGACAAGCAGACAACTCTTAGTCGAATTAGAAAGTCATGAAACACATTTGTTCAAAATAGTAAATTACGTAATTGTAAATGTAATTAAGTAATTTCTGGGGAATTACCAGAGTTTTCCAATATTTTATAAGACTCATAGTGAAAACACATTGGTAGAAATTTAAGCAGCTACAGCCTACGAATTTGACAGAACTCAGTGCAACTGCTTAAATGTCATGAAACCAAACATACATGAGTTAAATAGGTCTTTGGTGCAGGAGATAACAGAAGCGGTTATTTGAATCAATTTTTCTCAAAAATAAAATGTCTGTTCTATTGTTATATAATGAGAAAAATCTAACCTACTACATAATATTAGTGAGAAATTACAGAGGAAAGTTTAAATTTTAGAAGTGTGAAATATTTTCCTTTTAATCATTAGACTGACATTGTAATTTTTAATTACATCAGAGGTAGATGAATTCATCCACAACGCCAAAGTTATAGTCGTCGAAATTCTCGAAGCGTTTTAAACAAATAGAACCTTTGTTCGTCGAAACAATTAACTTTATTTTTTTCTCGTTTACCGTCAAATCCATTTTTGGCGATTTTTTCTCAATGCTTGAGAAGACTGCAGTAACATTTGTCTATATCATCGGCATATGCATGTAGCATACGGCTTTTGCTGAATGTGGTACTAGTGATGCTAACTGCAGCTTTCCTTATGATCATCTCCGGTAATATGTTGGAAGGATCTCATGATAAGCTCCCGCCCCGCCTACATCTTCGTCCTATCTATGTATGAATTGGTACAAATTCAAGCTACTGCAATCCATAAATGAGAAGTCACTGTGAACAACGAACTAGCAAAAAAGTCATGAAACACATTTGCTTAAAAGATACTTGGTATCCTATGGGTTTCCTTCTGGGTGCTGCATTTTAGGAATGTCGAACGTTATACGAGTATACCTTTATTCCACCCGGTTAAAGCATAAGTAAGTATATAAACACTAATGTATTTAACTGCGTAGATCTTCATTTTCGTCTACCGTTGATCTGCTTGTGGTTTAGTTTATCAACTTTTTTCACACCTATGCTAAATAGCAAAAGGAGTGGTAGAGACTAGTGCGTGACTTGCGCACTAATACCCGTAATAGGTATGACAATTCATTGCAGAAACGAAATATAGCATACGCAGGGCATGTGATCATGGATATCGGTCAGATATTGGTCTAAATCGGAACCACAGGATTACCCACTTAGTTGTCTCAAAATCGCTGATCTGGCAAGGCTGTCAGCTGTTAAATACCTGTCATGTGAAGTGTTAGCGAAAGGTTTGCCATTTACGAATAACGCGTAAACATAGTTAAAATTTATTACAAAAGGGATGATTCAAACGTGGGTACTTTTCGTTCATTATGGGGCTGTTATGGTCGTCATAATCGATCTAGTCGTACTTTGTAAGGAATTGACAAGATTATAAAGAAATTTGAATAGACTGGAAGCTTTACAGATGTGACCAGACCTGTACATCATCGCCATATACGCACTTCTGAATATATCGCTTCTGTTATTGAAAGTGTGGCGGATAGTCCGAATTTCAATTATTGTACAGGGTGGCGCAATAGAACGTGTATATTGCATCATATTTTTTTGCGGGGTAGAAAAGGCGCGGGAGGGGGGGCGCCTACATCATTGGGTTGGCGGGCTCATGGAGTTTTACTCGCTATGAATCACTTCGACGGGAAGCGTCGCGCATTTTACGAGAACTCTCGTTCATATATTGCTACTAGGCGACTATATTGTGCTGAATATGGACTACGGCGAATTAGTGAAGCTCCGAGTGCTAATTTGATTATAATATGGGTAAAGCGTTTTGAAGAGACCGGTTCAACATTTAAACCACAAGCAAATGGTCGCCCAACAACATCTAGGACCGAAGACAATGTCGACTCGCAAGAGATCGTCTGTCTTACAATTATCGCGACGAAGTTTGCAACGAATTTTAAG
>JAHXMU010000689.1:1203747-1257843 GCA_019455685.1 Philornis downsi | reverse complement strand
TCTTTAATTAAAGTAATTGATAGAAATATGAAATAAAAAACTTAAACTCAAAATATTCTTTCTCGTTTATTTTTAATAAGCAGCTCTTTTTGTAATTATAATATCTATGTGAACATAATATAATAACTGCCATCGTAAAAAAATGTATCCATTAGTTTGCTTTTGTTTAATTAGGATAATTGTTTTTGCATCCTTAGAAAACGTTCGCACTTAAACAGCAATTCATTATGTACAATTTTTACAAAGAGTTTTCAACAATTAACTCTTTTGGCTTGACATTAAATGTGCAACTGGTTATAGCTCTCAAGGGAACAGCATATCCAATAACTTTTCATATTTACTGTTTGTCATAAATATATATTTCTGTTTTCTTTTTACAAAGTTACTCCTTGAATTGTGCTTGAAATTTACTTAAACAAACAAACATAACCTTGTTGACAGAATTCATAGCTTAAGTTAGTGTAAAACTATCTGAGTCCTATGCTGTGGGCTGAAGACAACAAATTAAGTAATTGTTATTTAACATTCTTTTAATTGGTAGTTATTTGCGTATTAATTCAATTTAGATACAAATTAGAAGGATGTGATGACTTGATACACAATGGTATTGACCTATTATCCAAATATTGGGACAAAATTAAAGAGCTCGGGTACGTTAAACAATAGCACAAATTATGATACGAGGCTGAAAGGTTTGTTTGCAACATTGTTGAATGTTCTGAAATGAAAGGAAAAAAGATCATAATGGCAATAATTTCCCGGGGATTACAACGACCTCTATACTGCAAAAACGTTATATTTATAAACACATTCCGTAATGATAATTTAATGGATTTAATACTTTAACTATAGATAACTCATTAATCAATAATTCAGATATTGCCTCCGACACTAAACGCACTTATAAATCCTGATTCTAAGATATGATTATTGCCTCTGACAAAATAAACGACATATATTTATAATAATTATTATAACCAATTTAATATTTATTATAACTAAGTTCTCGCTGTTTTTTTTTTTTCATAAAAATGCGTGAAATGAAAACATGTTTACAAATGATTCATTGGAAGCATCACCCATAGCTAGCTACTACTTTTACCCATTTTTCTGGCAAAGCTCGAACTCCGCCACCGTAAAACTGTTCATCTTTTGAGGCTATCCACGAGCTTAGCCATTACTTGATGTCGTCATATGTTGGCCGTTGAATGGAAAGTGATAATCGGACGACGCAATATCTGGAGTATATGACGAATGGGGTAATAAGACTGCCCATTTCAGCGTTTCCAGGTAGGTTTTAATGGGCTTGGCCACGTGAGGCCGAGCGTTGTCATGCTGAAAAATGACTTTCTCGTGCCTCTCCGCTTATTGGGGGCGTTTCTCACGCAGAGGTCCACTCAATCTCATTAAGTGAAGTTGATACCCATCCCCAGTGATAGTTTCGCTTGGTTACAACAGACCGTAATAAATAGCACCAACCTGTTCCCACCAAATACAGAGCATAACCTTCGCAGCGTGAATATTCGGTCGAGGTAACGACGTAGTAGCATAACCGGGCAGCCCCATGACTTTTTTTTGGAGTGCTGTAATGAATTACAATACAATGAAGAAAATTATGTTTTTTTTTTTTGTTTTGTCGCTGATGCAGTTGTTCACAGGCGATAAAGAACAAGCAGCGTCGACGGGCTTCAACTCATAAGGAACCGAAGTTCCCTGCTTTTGAATCAATCGCAACGCATGCAATCGCTCGGAAATGGCTTGGCGGGTACCTCATACCTCATCAAGTAGTGCCGTCAATGCAGTGTTTTCGAGGTTCTTTCGTCTTCCTTCACGAGAACGGTCAATATCAAAATCACCGTCGTTAAAGAATCGGAACCAATTTCGACACGTTGTATCACTTAAAGCAGCATTTCCGTGAACGTTTTGAAGCACTCGATGAGCTTCAGCCGCCGTGAAAGAGGGCAATCATATGGCGATTATTTTGCACAAAATCACACATATTCACATAATCAAAAAATATGACGTCAAAAGAAAATCACTATTGTGTCGAGGCGGTATGTTTATCATATGCCTAAGCTTGGCTCATGGTTATGGCAGAATCGACTAGCACTTACAGCTGGCGCCATCTATTGGAAAACAGCGGAAACTTAAACGCACCTAATAGAAAGAGAATCCTCTACCAAGGATTTGATTTACACCCATAGAGAAGAAGTTATACTAGTATAGTGAAAAGAACTCCCTCATCTAAGGTATTCTCCTTACGCTCGAACTGAATGTCTCCAGTGTTAGAGAGGCAGATTTATATGATGTCTGAAAGTAGGCAATGGTGTTAATGTAGAGACCATGGACTTCAACCAACAGGATATCAATCTCTCTTAAACAAAAATACGTTTGCTTGAATCTACTAATCGAATATTTTTTATATAGGTAATTTGAAGCCCGGTGAGAGTTGGTTTCTCCAGGTAATTTTATCTCTATGGTTACACCTTAATGGGTGAAAAGTCTACAGAATGTGAATTTGGACGTTCATGTGGAGTGTATTTGGAGAAAGGAGTTCTAGCTTTTCCACATTTAAAAGCCATATTTGCTTAGTAATCGACGATTTAATTGCTTGATAGTGCAATCAATGTGTTACTCAAGAGAATACAATTAATGGCGTTAAAAACCTTTAACAAGTATTTTCAATAAAATTTTAGGCATGAGGAAAATCTGGTGATCGGATCTGGTGAAGACTATGCAAGTGAGCAAAAAGACAATAGCCGACGGATAAGGACATGGCCTCCGTGTTTTAGCATACCTATACGCATTTTATTCTATTCATTGATAATATTAATAACAGGAAAATGGTTAGAAGAACGAGATTAGGAAAAAACGTCACCCAAATGGCAAAGAAAAAAAGATGTCCATTCATCAAGACAATCCATCGTTTCGGAAATTGATGTTTAAGTTGGAGCTGCTACTCCATGCACCATATTCTCCAAAACTGGTCCTCAGACATTTATTCTGCAGTGAGTAAGATTTGAATCAAATAAAACTGAAGCGTATCTTGACTTTCTTGACAAGCCCTAGAGTAACAATGGTATCGATATATTTGGAAAGATTTAAATTGATCGTATCACTGTTGGTGAGCTAATTGACTATTTAAATTATTATATTAAATTTCAAATATGTAAAAATATTTACGATTTATTGAAGACATTGAATATACATTGTAAATCCATTTGTCATTGTGTCAAGTATAGGGGGCATTGCAGTAACGATCTACAAAGTAGTAATGAAAAAATAGGGCGAACTCAGAAAAACGTTTCAATTTCTGATTAAATTTGCGTGAAGACAGCAAATTTGGCCACTGGGGACATACAAATACTTCGGCATGCTGTTAACAATGCAGATGTTATGATTGACAATATTTTTCAGTACATTTTCTATAATTTTTTTCCAGTGGACTTATGCTTAAAGACTGCGAATTTGCGGACTGAAAACATTAATATTTAATACAACTTATCGCAATTTAATGCAAAAAGGAAGCCAAATTAAATCAAAATTCAAATGAATAACTGCACTACTATCGAATATAGTGCATTAAAGATCGATTGAAGATAGCAGTGGTTGGTCCGATATATGTCATCGATTTCTATTCACAGAAATTCTGTCATCGTGTCTCATTAGTTTTCAATATTGGACGAAACTGAGTTTCGGCAAAAAATGAGCCAATGGTAGTGTACGGCTCTATAAAGCACAATAAACAATCAAGTGCTAAAGATAAATTGACTCCGAAAAGATCACTCCAGATGCTTCCAAATCCCATATACGACAGTTTTGATTCGCTCTCAAACAAAAATACGTCCAGTTCGCAATTGTGTTCACCGATTTTTGTATCTTTCGAAGGAATGAGTTTATATATCATTCAAAACTGGCATTGTTTTGGGGAGGATAGCACTCATTGTGGAAATATGTAGCAATATTTCCAAACATGGATCGTGAATTGAAAATGCCATATACATATAGATCTTTTGTCTGTATTTGTAGCGGGAGACAGCTGCCGGCGGTATGGAGCTTCAGCTTCTTCTAAGACAGCGACTGTAATATAAATTTCATTTTGGATTTCAATTCCAACTAATCTCAACCAGTTCTAATAGGGTATACAAAGAATAATCCTTCAAAAGGAGTTTATTATCGAATAATTTTAATGCTAGATCGTTTTGGGCCACCAGCATCACATGACACAGCCAACGCAATCGCTGCATGTTGATGCGCTTAACAACGTCGATGCCAAAATAGAGATCATGACGCAGAGAATATCCATACTCTCTGTAAAGGATAATGAGCCCACATAGTTTGTGGAATATTTTTTCCAGAAATCTCTCAGAAGTAATTACATCCGCTTGTTTCATAATTCAGAATTTTGCACTGTATAACAGCACATGTATGATCTGGTTTCTGGCATATTTAGAGTTTTGTTTGCCGAGAGACGGGTTTTAAAGTATTAAATCGTTTGCTGAGCCCATGACATCATCTAGCTGTACTAATACTCTGCGCTTTAATTTCCTATATTGTCATATTATTGACTGCGGAGCCAAATAAAATGAAATCGTTTACCTCGCCGAAGTTTTAGCAGGCAGCGTCCACGCAGGGGCCACAACGAGTAGTCTTCGCTCGTCGAAGCAAATAAACTTGACTTGTTCTAGAAAGATCAATTCCTTAAAACATCTCGTGGATGGATTATGCGAACTTCTCACATTCAACGACATTTTACTTTCAGAACTGGCAATCGGCCAGTTCAAAATGTTTTTGCTAGACGTGCTAACTTGTCGATAGCTAGAAATGTCGCTTTGAGGTGTGGTCACCGTTAAAAGAAAACTACATATATGAAATCCTCGACAATATGTCTCCAATACGTTCAATACCAATACTTCTAAACTCGATAAACATGTAAGGAACGCCACGCAAAAGCACCATTGTAGACATCCCCCAATTGAGTGCTTCGTTTCCCTCAAGAGGAATAGGGAAAAATTTTAGAGTAACTGTTGAATTTAAAAGAAACCTAAGTAGATTTTAAATGCAGCAGTATTTCAGGAGTAGACCAAGTATTTGTTCCTTTAAAGACTTTATAATTGCTAACTGTAATCCATTACTGTATTATTATTTGTCGTATTAAGTATAAGAGACATTCCAATTTCCAAAATTATGGAATAAATTTAATGCCCTCGAAAGTATGATAACTTATTCCCGTTGAAGCTATCGTCCCCAACTAGCATAATTTAGCCACAAAATGTACTTTCCTTTGTTTCCTCTGCCTGAAAGGTAACATTATTGGTTAGCTTGTTGAACATCTCCGGCCATAACAAATGACTTGAACAACGAGAGGAAGAAAGATTGACACTGAAATTGATATCGCTACTTTAATGATATGCCTCCCATGAAGTTTGTAGACAGAGTCAAATAGAACAAAATGTTACTTCCACATCCCAAAATACATATTCTGTCCATGCATGTATCCATATTGCTCGATAAAACTCCTCCCTCACAGCGCTAACTGCTAACCACAGAAAATATAACCATTGTGCAATGATGACTTTAAACAAAGCCAATGGTTACATAGATTATACCAGGCACTGGCACCACAGATGATGCCGGTTACCACTACTGTTGCTTGTTTCCACCTCCACCACAGAGACTCATCCATTGATAGTAATATTACCAGGAGTACTGCTAGGAGTGCCTCTACCTGTACGGTACCAACTCAACTCTGATGCCTGGTCATTATTCTATGTCCAAACAATTGTGTGTAAAGGAGAGGGAAACCACACAATATGACCAGCAGCCTTTAAATAGTTTGCATCAAGGGAGAGGAGTTACCTAGTGTCAGGAAATGCCATACAATACTTTACAAATGAGCATATGGACTTTGGTTATTCGGTTCGCTGTAAGCATTCACCGACTCCGCCACCGCCAACGCCACTTTCATATGCACATCCATATGCATGCAGGATACACCTTGTGGCCCTAGTGTGAGCTGTGTAAGTGGAAATGGATTCTGGTATCTTTTCCATATGAATTATTTCTTCCTTCCACTATTGATATCTAGAAGTTTTTATCAATTTCAACATGCAACTCATATGCCACAGACAGAAAGGTCTGCCACAACATTACGATTCAACGCAGAAGAGAGTATGAAGAAAATGCTGATTTTAGCAAGACTGGCAGCTGAGTACAAAAACAAAAAAAAAGCATGAATGCAATACAGCCGAATATTTCATTTCATCATATCGTTTTGTAAATAAATTCAGGACCAGTTATAACACTGGAGAAGATACACAAAACGGCAAGTTAAACACTTGGAAGTGTCAGTAAGTCTGAATAAAATGGATGCCAGATGCAATATGTTAGAAACGAAGAAGGACAACTTTTGAGGTAGTCAGGTAAGGGTTTTCCCTTCTCCAAATCGAGTAAAATTTCCTAACATTTATAATACTTAATCAAATATTGTGCATTGTATTGTATTATCGATAAACTCAGAAAACATTTACGACATAGCAGTTCTATTCAATAAAAATACTTGTACGAACCCGTGTATATTCAACAATACGACTCTGATGTCGCTAAATAAGACGAAAAGCTTCTAAAAGTTGTGTTTCTGCGAGTTCACAGTATATCACTAGAAGGCATTCATTTAGAGTGCAATTTCAATTCATATAGGGTGTAGTAAAAACAAATCCAATATTTTTGTAAATATAATATTCCTACCTCAGCCAATATCAGAATTCTGATGCACTTTCAATCAAGAATAGACAATTCGTTATTTTATCCAAGGTCTAATCAGTATTTGCATTTGTTTGTATGGCTGTAGTGTTTTAATGTTGTCGACGAAGCACAAAATTCATATTTTTTTACACAATACCACAAAATGGCGGTAGACTGATTTTGTGTTTATAATTATTATACGAAGTGTAGTGTAGGTGCTTGATATTGAAGGTTTTATTTAGCATAGTTAATATGATTCGGCTTAGGTCAAATACACACTGTTTTCCTCATTAATTTGATGCTCTTTTGGAGAAAATTCCATTATTTTCAAAGGTCGACTAGATTTTGGAACGCGCTCGTACGTAAATGTGCCACTAAAAACGAGCCGTGCAATACCATAATGTGGATTTTCTTAACCGTGTCTGCCGTGGACACCTCAATTGGTCGACAACTTCGGTGTTCATCGTGGCAGCTCGTACGGCCTCATTTAAACTCTGCTACCCAAGATTTTACAATCGAAGCAGACTTCCGCAGAGTAGAATATAGTTCAGCTTTAATATTGGTTGGGCTCAGACCTTGCAAATGGAAATATGGAATTGCATTCACATTTTTTCCACGTTTACAAATTCTTTGAGGTCGTTTACTTTTGATGCCTCAAATAAAAATACTAAATAAAGTGGCGTCCTGAAATTTAAAACATGTTTTACAGGGTTACCGGTTTACTCCAAAAGCCAGTTTTGGGACCTTAATATTAACAAAAATATGTTCACAAAACTTTTTGCAATAGTAATTTTTATTGTGAAAAATGCTTAAACACTTGTGACTGTCTTCATCTCTCCAATAACTCATGTGAGTAGTGCTCTATATTCAGTGTTGCAAAATTCTTGAAATTGATCGAATTTGCGCTCCTTGAGTTTAAGTCATATAGAAGGCATGGATACTGTCCTTTGGCAGATTCAGAAATTGTATTTAATATTTAAATGTTTTTTTTTTTTGTTTATGAGAAAGCATGAAAGGAAAATTCGTTAATGAAATATTTCAACCTGTTCATACTAGTATATTCCTAAGCTGATGGTAACACTAAAATAAACATTTGATGTTAACAGCAATAAAATTAGAGATCTAAAATAAATCAACATTCTTACATAAATCCTATTTCTTACATGCATACTGCGGTATGGAATTAATATTAGTTGCGTTAAGGGTACAAAAAATATTAAAGGGAAACATTCCCTTCGCGATATATTAGCATGTAAGATCGGGAATATCCAGTGACTTTGACTTTTATTTAAAATAGTTTCAGGAAGTGGTGGAATACTTTTCAGTAAACCAATAACATTTCTCAAAACTTGAGCATGAAGGAAAATTTGAAAATCTGATTTCCACATGATTTAAACCCAAGAACGTCGTACATATTTAGTTCGCTATTAAGTATTTCTACGCACTTGATAAAATTGAGGTGATCGGCTATGACATGAAGTGACTGTAATGCATATGATCGCAGGTTCGAGCTTCGATACAACCATTTATCATTATTTGATTGTCGCTCACGTCGATAAATTTTTTCCCGTATTTTCCACATCTCATTCATGCCATGTAAGGAAAATTATTGTGTTTTTGATGAAATTCAGGCATCCGGATTTTTGGAACAGTTGCGAACTTTCTTGCCACCCTCAAACTGTCCTTTGGATATGATGGAAAAAGTATTGGAGAATTATGTATAATAGGCTTATGAATGCAGTGGAAACAGTTTGGTAATGGCCTAAAGGTACACAATTTAGGAACGAGTATTCAACAGGTTTCCGCGCTTTACCCATTGCTTTGGGTAGTCATGTAAAGCGATTGTAGGGTTTGCTAATAGGAAAGCCACAGTTACAGCACCCTAAAGCGTCCACCAGTTGCAATCGGCAATTCGTGGTGTTAAACTCAGTAAACTTTTATACTTTCCTCCTCGCCAGGAAAAGACAGAACAGCTAAGTGAAAAGTGAAAAGTGAAAAGTGAAAAGAAACAGAATGCGCGGTCACAAAGCCAAGTGTAATGAAGCAGGTTTGCAATGGTCATCCGGGAATGAGCTAAAGTTGCTAAAGAGAACAATTTACAAAATATCTGAGTAGATTTTTACATGATAGATTTTGCATGCGTGCCCAACCTGTGTAATGGAGCGGGAGAATTTAGGGTATCCCGTTGTAAGCTGTTTCTCAAGACGGCAACCATTGTAACAAATGCTTTAAAGAATTTAGTTGTTATGTTAAAGATAAAGATGCGGTTATATAAAACTGCTGCAATCAACTAATAAGACATTCTAGGAGAGCATACTGGTTAACTAGACAGAGAAGTAATACTTAACGGCAGCGCTATAAAGGAAATGGCTGAACAATACGGTTTTGAAAAAAGGCGCCAATTATGACAAACCACACGCGAAAATGATACGAGCCTTTAGTAACTGTGGTTCCACACTTCCGGATCGAAACCAAGTACTTACGGCACTCAGCCTCTTCTTTTTCTATCGATTTTGCGTATGTCTCGTGTCCGTTTCTTTGAGATTCCCCAGCAATTTTTCAGGACTCAAAGCGTAGCGATACGCAATTTTTTTATAGGCTCTCTTTAATTTCTCGTCATGTTCTCTTTTATAAAACAAATTTTTTACACTTTGATTTCGCTTTAGTGCTCCGCATTACAAAATATATAATCGGTGTTGTTCAGAAAAATTCTTTAGATTTGGCTCCTTGACTACCGGGAGGCATCTTCAGCTCCCTGCTATTAACTTTGATCGTGTATGCCTTTGTAGTGTACGAGTATGCTGAATCTAAAAACAAACTGCAGTCTTCTTAAACATTAGGAATTTATCAGTTATAGTGATATTGAGTGCAAAATTTGACAATAAGTGTAAAAAATAGAAATGCAAGTAAGCTCACCAAGTGAGAAAACCTCTCCCATATCATCGGATAAAATTTAATTTTTGTCCCCCATGTACATATACAAAAGCCTCCAATACGTTCAAATTTTTACAGACCAATCACACATTCTCACATTTCTTCTAAAAGAAATCAAATCTCTTCATTAGATAGGTATTAGTAGACTTAAACTGCCAAACTTTGCAACCGAACCTGGGTCAGTTCTTCAGCATATACGAGTATGAACGAACCAATGAGTTAGAAAGTCGAAACCTTATTATAGCTTATTGTGTGCATGAAATGCTGTATCCGTGTCTCTCCTTGCGCCAGTCCGTCCATCCATCTAGCTGTCTCTTACTTTTGGTGTGCCAGTGGCATCATTTGTCCAATGTCCATAAAACTGACAGTGAAAATAGATAAACACAATGTGGAAGTATCCGCAATCCAACACATTCATTCGTCTCTTATTTTAAGTTCATATATCATTGGAAGTTTAGAATCAAGGATCTACAGAGGAAGAGTAACAAGAAGAGAGGTGGACAAAAAGGCCAAAGAAGCCGTATAGAAAAAATCATTCTCATTCAATGATGCTACATGGATAACCATGACCAGAACCGTATCATCATGGTTAAACGATCAAATACCCAACACGTGCACACAACGCATCTGCCGTAGATGAACTAGGAAGGAAATGTAGTCCGGCAGAAGATTATTAGGTTAAAACGACAAGGGAGAAGTCTCTTAAAGGTAGTTATTAGATGTAGGATGTAGAAAAGTAAAGAGTAGCTTGAGGTGCATAGTTATAGCAATCATCAATGCTTATGAATTGTAGTAAAAACATTGTAATATTATATATGGATTTACAGACAATCTGCTATAGATCATGCGATTCAAATAACACTTGACAAATAATAACATATACTGACAAGCAGGGCAAGAGTCAGTATATACTTTGGAAGGGAACAATCCACGAAATAAAAGCAAACCAAAAAAATAATGTTGATTTGTTTCTGTTTCAGACATTAGAATCGAAAACATACATAATTTTGATATTAATTCTGACAACCGGTACAAATTTATATCACAAATTTGTTATTATTATTTTGTTTGTAATTCAAACATCAAACATCACTTGAAAATTTGTAATTAAAAAAAAAGGACAAAATGTGGGAATATTCGGAATATTTTGTGGGAATATTATATACATAAATTATGTAAATAATACAATTATATGTATTATATTATTATATAAATTATACAAATTATATAATTATATAAATTATATAAAGCAGTGCTACATTTTGCAATTTGACATCAGGTCCTTTCCTCCCTCACGGAACGAAACTACAGCAAGCTTCAATTCTAATTCAAATTGAAAAGCGAAACTGCTCCTGCACCATAAAAACAAACATACTGTATAGGCGAACAATGTTTGGTGAATATTCTCGAAAAGAATAAACGGGGGAAAAAATATTAGTGGAGAAAAATCTGAACCGTTAGATACATGAACGGAATAATACCTTTATTAACTTTAAAATGAAACACACAGCTTGTAAGGTTTCAGTCTTTATTTCCAGCGACTATGTGGGGGGAATGTATTACGACGACTAACTCTTAAGATGGTCCACACGACCAAACTCACTTACATTGTAATGTTCGAAAAAGACAAGAACGGGAGAGAGCTTTAGAATAGTCGTTATTTCAGTACAGTGATGGTTATCAGAATAGATATATATTAATTGTAATTCGACAATATTCGAAATTCATTGGTAGAATGAACACATACTATGTATGCTGGTATCGTAAGAAGACACCATTTTGTGGCTAATACCACAGTATATTTCACGGAAGAGAAGATTTCAATATCAGAACCGAAAAGAAATTTAAATTACGTAAAGCTCATTGATGCTAAGCAGTAATCCGTATCAAGGTAAAATATTTCTCTATCACTAGAGCACAATGACGGACAGAATACAAGGATAATGACAGCAAACATACATTTTATAAGTCTCTGGAAGAAATGTTCCACCGCTGTACCTCAAAATTGTTTCATAAGATCTTTATAAGAGAGGAAGAAGACAAGCTGGTCTTAGTCGATTTATAGTCAATTAATTCGAACTGTATAGCGACGCTTTCAGACTGGTTAGTTTCGCCGCAGCAGGGATCATAATAATACATTGAACCAATACAACTTAGCTATCCCTTAAGTGATGTACATAAAACACAATTGATTGCGCTAATAACATAGACTTATATCATAGATTGAGCGGAACGAAAACATACACAACCGAACATAAAGAATGCTAAGATGGTCTCCTAAACGTAGTCACAATCTCTGTCACGCTTTTGTTTCTTCTTAGGTGACGGCTAGAACTTAAACTTTTGTCTTTTGTGCGACGCTTGTGGAAAAGAATTCCAATCATTTCCAATCCGTTCCACGAAGATTATGCAATGTTTCAAAACCGTGCAAATTCCAACGAAAAGTTGACCATAATTTTCAGTGCTGGAAAATATTTCATTCTCACAACATGACCTAGCCAATGGAATTTCTGTGTTTTGATGCCATTGGCTATGTCGATGACAATATGTAAGTCATAAAGCTCATAATTTATACAAAGCCTATATTCTACGTAAATGACGGTAACTCCAAAAATTGTTTTTAGTAGTTTTTTCTTGAACACTCCTTGAACAAATTCATACATTTGTGACATAACCTAAAATTCTATGTCATGTAATAAGACAGACAGAACTGGTTCCTAATAGTTCCAAACACAGTTTGATTTTTGTTCGTCGAGAAAGGTTTATGCTATTAAATCGCTTAATAGGTCCCCTAATTCTAAGCTGACATCATTAGTTTTATTCACGGAAGGACCAGTGAAACAATAGATAATATTATGTAACACTAGAGACCAGTGACGAAGGACAGAGAAAAAGCATCAATCAGCTCCTAAACAAGATGCGGTTAAATCAATGCATGCCTGATTATTTTAACATGGATATTGATTTCTATGTTTAAAAAAGGACTTTAAGTTAATTTCAACACAGTCTGAGTGGTCATTATCAATTTGGATTTAGTAAAGGTATAACCTCGTACCAATTGGTATTTAAAATTTTTCACTTAAAGCTACTTTCAACGGTTCAATACAGAAAAAACATTCAATTTATGGATTAATGGATGATGTTTCTGCAAAGGATGACTCTGGCCAGCATGAAGTCTCGAAAGGAAATATGTAACAACTTTATAAAGCCATCTTACTCCAAAACCGGCCTTGGCCCAGGCAACAATCCACTATTCGATGTCTCCAATCTAATAAGGGAGACGACAATGAGAACAGTTTGAATAACCGCCTAAAGGTATGAGATGTTACTGCAATCTCCTCAAGAATTCAGAAGTGGTCAGCAAAAGTGACGAAGATTGGAGAGATAAAAGAGTTCAAACGCGAGTTATTTGTTACAACGAACAAGCAATTAAAACTTCTTGGCTGTTATTGTTATTCCCGTCTGAAAATAAGTTACACAATATCAGTGCTTATAGGAAAGCAATGCTTAATGAGGAAGAGAACAATTTCCTGGAATATGAGACGTAAACGGTGTTAAAATACATGAATCGACAGAGCACGAATAGCTAAGGCCATATCGTTAAAGTGTCATCGCAGCAATAACGAAATACGTCTGATGGATTCCAAATCCGCAGCTTTAAACTACTGTTGTAGTTACATTACTTATATTACATTCCTTTTTGTGTGCAAAGTGGCATAAGTTATGAACATTTCTATTAATATATCTACTCCGCAAAAAAAAAAACTATGTGTACTGGAAAATAACTTTGTATTACAACATAACACTACCCTAAAATACGGCCTGCCTCGATAACACAGTTCAGTGAAAATACAAGAAACTTTGGCACATTGTAAATGATCTATTTCAAATGATGGTGAATCGCACCTATTGCAAACGTAGACATCCAAATGTGAGGGAAATATTAACCAAGTGCCACTCTACACGAAGTTAAAAATCTATTCCGTGTTAATGATAATCTGATAAAAAAAAACTCTCCAGTTTCTCGTTATGTTAGCCCCTCGTATATTTCCCTTTTCGTATGACAACTTTTGGTCATTCTAAGCTCATGAAAATAAAATTTTTCAACTTTTGTTCTATAATTTCAACAAACAATGTCTTCAGGCTATCCACAGTGAGATTACTAAAGACATTCGCCCTGACAGAAAAACGTATTACAAGCATTGTGCTCATTCCTCTAAAAAAGTATCAGCATTTGTTATCAGAATTTGACAAAATTGTGAAGGTACACGAATGGTGGGTAACAATTATTACCAGAAGTCATGTGTCACAGAATGCAGCACTTCAATTACAGTGGCTTAATCACACATACAGATGATTACACATATGAGACAATTTCGACAGTTAAACTTTGGAAATCTGTTCCCTCCCTAACAGAATGTTCAACAAGTAAGTTGTTAAGGTCCTAAGACTTAGTAACATTTGTGACTAAAAGCAAAAATGAAGATGACACATGAATGTAGTATAACTGTGTATGATTGCAAATGAAAAATATACCTTTGGTCCTAAATTAAGCTGCTTAATGTATGCCATGTACGTGTTGAAATTTCAAGAAAACAAAAGTACCAACAATATCCTAAAGTAATGGCAACTGTAATGGATATTCTAGATAATCACACGAAAATATATGAAATATTTTTAAGTTATAATTAAAAACAGCAATCATTCAACATAAGCCAACGAGAGAGCAGTAATATACAGCTGACAAACTTTTGTAATGTAGGCTGGAGAATATTTTTGAAATAGTTTTGTTTTCCACCAATGTTCATCTCAATCTTTACACATTGAATTTGACTAACTCAAAAACTTTCCAGAAAATCATTTGCAAAAATTTAGTTTAATATCTATGTATTTATCTTTACTGCACTGCATAATCATGCTAACAGTCTACTTTAGCATTCATTCAAACTATGCAATAAACTATGCTGTGTATAGTTTTTGATTACACGCCTAAAGGTATGCAGAATATTTTGTTAATGCTATGTGAACAATTTTTGGATAACTTTTTATGATTTAGCGTATTTGTTGGGGTGAGGACAGACATGTTTATTTGTTATTTGTTTTGTACGCTACTGTGATGAAGAGAATCACGTCATGTCTGGCGAAAAGGATGCGGATCAAAGTTGAAGACACGTTAAAAATCCGTTTTGTGATGAATAGGAAAGAACGGTATGCAGCCTTTTTTAGTCCAAGGGACTATTATAAGAATACCGGGAGAGTGAAGATAAATAAAATACAGGGAAAGAAGTGAAACACAAAATACGGCTAAAAGGTAAAGCACAGTGATGGGAATCTTATCACAATTTGAAGAAACCGTTTTTAAAATTTGTTAGTAGTAGAAGGAAGTACCGGTAAAATAGGTCATATTGTAATTATTAAGACTTACAACAAAAGTATGGTTACTGTTGGGCTGCTAGTAGAGCTATTTAATTAATTACTATGTTTAAAAATCGATCCAAGTGCGTACTAGTTATGGTGCTATCAGTCCCCCTATCCATGACCTATAAGGCTCCATCGAGTGTGAAATTATGTATGATTACAGTATATTCCATCTGGCCTGCATGGGCAAAGGTCTATTCAGTGCTGTTTTAAATGTGGTAAATTGACGACTGATCAGATAATCGCACTGTGACAAGACAGGCAAGACCAAAGAAAAGAAAAAAAAAAAAAACAAAAAACACATCCACCTTTTCGTCGATTACATAATTGCTTCATACTATCCGATTTGAGATTGTTTGCCATACAATTTCTGGGGATGATAGTGAGTAAGATCGCGCTGAATCTGCCGGCACAAAGTTTACCAAAGCTATGTGCTAATTGCGTACGCTTATTATATTAAGAATATTCGCTTAGAATTGAAGGGAGACTGGCTGGACAAAATTGTTTCTTGGAACGACTGACGGAATGATTATTCGTTACAAATAAATAAGGTCAGCCAAGAAATTGGAAGATACTACCTGAGATCTTTATCTCGCAGATAAGGCTGATACTGTCGATACCGTTCTAGTGATGGCAAGGAGGAAAGCAACTGTGAGCACAAATGACAGCATTTTTAGCAAATTTTACATGCAAAATCCATATATCGGTGAATACAGCAACTTAATATTAGGTGTGCAACTAAAGTCCAGCTATTTGCCAATAGATGGCGCCACCTGCAAGTACTAGTCCATTCTGCCATAACCTAAATGTCATGAGCCAAGCTTAGGCATATGGTAAACATACCGCCTCGACACAATAGTGACTTTCTTTTGACGTCATATTCTTTGGGTTGTGTGAACATGTATGATTTCGTGTCAAATAATCGTCATATGCGGGAAGTATTGATTTTCCTTTTACCATTAAAAGCTTCAAAACGTTTATAGAGATGCTGCTTTAAGTGAAACAACGTGTCGAATCGCGTGTTGGTTGTGTCGCTTTAAAGACGGTGATTTTGATGTTGACGACCGTTCGCGTGAAGAAAGACAAAAAACTTTCAAAGACACTGAATCGACAGTATTGCTTGATTGGAATCCGTGTCAAAAGCAAGTAGAGCTTGCTTCAGTATTAGGAAGCGATTGCATGCATTGGGAATGATTCAAAAGTAAGGAACTTGGATTCCTTGTGGGTTGAAACTGTTGTGACAACTATTTCAGCGACAAAAAACGATGATGAAAAATGAATTCATTACAGCAATTCAAAAAAAAAAAAAAAAAAAAAGTCATGGGGGCTGTCCGGTCATGCATCTACGTCGTCGCCTCGGTCGAATATTCACGCTGCGCAGGTTATGCTCTGTGCTTGGTGGGACCAGGTCGGTGTTATTTACTACAAGCTGCTGAACCAGGCGAAAACCAGGCCTATCACTTGAGCAGTACGGTTGATACCTACCTACCTACCTACAATGTCAAAAATAATTTGCTCTGCTTGTTACAAAAGCATTAATAGAAGCAGTGTGATTGTTTGCAATATTTGCCAAAAAAAATTGCATAAGTTCTGTGCAAATATAGACAATGATGGTGCGATCACTGCCCTTTCTAGCTTTGCCAACATTGTTTACAATTGTGATAATTGTTTAATATCTGCTAGTGATTTGGTGAAGAAAGTTAGCTTGTTGTCTAATCAAATTGATGAAATTAAGTTGATGCTCTCTCAATTCATTCCTGTTAATACTGTAAACAACAATGTTCTCAACCAGTCTCATCGGCGTTCTTCTTTGCATCAAACCGGTTCTGAGTGTGCTCCGCGCTCTATGACTGATACTCTCTCTGCTGTAAAGAGTTTAAAGAATATGCCTTTGACTGATGGATCGATTTGTTTTGGTGTTGATGATGTTTCTGCTGCATGTTCTGCTAATAATGGTTCGCTTGCTGCTACTATGAATAACGGCTCGCTTGCTGCTTCTGTGAACATTCCTGATGTGGGTGCTGCTGATGCTGTTGTTGATGTTGTGTTAAATGCAAATAATAATGCGTCATCTTTGCCGAATGACGATGTTTTCGCTGGCGCTGTTGGTGACGTTGCGCTAGCTGCTGGTTCTGCTGCTAACATGAAGTGGACTAATGTAACGAAAAGAAAGCAGAATAAACGACGTGTTGTGGTTGGCATGAATGTCAATACAGAGCTGGATGTTGTCACTCAGATGAAATGGGTACATTTATCATCATTTAAAACAACAATGACTGCTGATCGTTTGATAGCATATGTGGGTAATCATTTAAAAATTGATAAGGATTCTATTGCTTGCTATCCATTAATTAAAAAAGATATGATTGTTGATCATCTAAAATACATTAATTTCAAATTAGGAGTGGCTCCGGAGCTATATGATAATCTGTTTAAATCTGAACTGTGGACTGCTAATATTAAGATTCGTCCTTTTAAGTTTTTTCCAAAGAAGAAGCCTCTATCTCACGAAGCTTCGTAATGCCATTAAATTCTAATAATTCGCCTTTGAAAATTTATTATCATAACGTGTCTGGTATGAGGACAAAATCTATGTTAATTTTTCCATTTACATCTCAATGTGATTATGATGTCTATGTATTTGTTGAAACTTGGCTTAATTCGGATTTTTTTAATGAAGAATTTTTTGATACAAAAAAATTTAATGTCTTTCGTAAAGATAGAGATTGTGTTTTAAGTGGCTGCTTGAGAGGTGGTGGTGTGTTAATTGCTGTGAATAGTGCCTTCGTTTCGAAACAATTTGAATTAAGTGATGGCAACTTATTATTGGATCAACTTTGTGTTGAAATTCAATCTATTCAAGGAAATTTTTTATTTGTGCCTCTTATATTCCTCCAAATAGTTTGGATAGTTTGTATCAGGCTCACTCAAATAACATTTTGCATATTTCAGACAATTTAAATAGTAATGATAAAATGTGTATCTTAGGTGATTTTAATCTAAATAATATTGTTTGGAATGAAGTTCATAACATTGATAAATTTCTTCCATGTAATGTTAATAAGTCGTTTGAAATTGAATTTATTGATGCATTACTTAGTATTGGTCTGCAACAAATTAATAAAGTGTTTAATAAATTAAGGCGTTTGCTAGACTTAGTTTTTGTTAGCAATGACATGTTGTTTTCGGTAGTTAAATGCAAATTTCCTGTTTCTCCTGAAACGGTTCATCATTCTGCAATTTGTATTAATTTACAATTTTATAATTTTTCGAAGTCTCACATTCCTATATTAGCTAATGATTATGACTATAATTCCTGTAACTTTGATTCTTTAAATGAACTACTTTCAGATATCAATTGGCCCGATATTTTAGATAGTAATATTGTCGCTATTTGTTATGATGAATTTTTAAAAATGACAAATTTTATAGTCGAGCATAATATATCTCATATTAAGCCAAAGGTTTATAAATTACCTTGGTACACCAAAGGATTGAAAAAATTAAAAAACTTAAGGAATAAATTTTATAGTAAATTTATGATTTCTAATTCCCCGATTGATGAAAAATATTATATTCATTATATGCGTGAATTTAATTGTTTAAATAAATTTTTGTATAATCAGTATATACTATCGTTTAATGAGTCTTTAAAGGATAATCCAAGACGGTTTTTTTCGTATATAAAGTCAAAAAAAAACAATTCTTCCATCCCTAAAGGTCTAAAGCATAATAATATTGTTTCAAATTCGGCAGAAGAATCAGTAAACTTATTTAAGAATTTCTTTGAATCAAGTTTTACAAAAGATAACACTGTAAATAATTTTAGTTACTTCGACAATATTGTGCCTTGTGTTGATATTGGGTCTATTGACGTTTCTGATGAGGACATTCTGTCTGCCATTCTTAAGCTCAAAAATTCTTTTAAATCTGATCTGCATGGAATCTCTTCTTTTCTTCTTAAAAAATGCTCAAAAGCTTTTTTAGTTCCTTTAAAAATGTTGTTTCAAAAATCACTTGATTCTGGATATTTTATTCATAAATGGAAAACTGCAACAGTCTTTCCAGTTTTTAAGTCGGGAGATAGAACCTTAGTTACTAATTACAGGCCTATTTCTAAGTTGCCTAACATTGCTAAAGTTTTTGAGCATATTATGCATGAAAAATTATATTTTTTAATAAAGAGGCATATTAACCCTAATCAGCACGGGTTTTTTTCTGGTCGTTCCACAACTACTAATTTAGCTATTTTTAGTAATTTCTGTTTAAATGAATTTGAAAGTGGTGCTCAAGTAGACACGATATACACGGACTTTTCTAAAGCTTTTGACAGAGTTCGCCATGATATTCTCTTATTTAAGCTTCATAAATTCGGTTTCCACTCCAATGTCTTAAATTGGTTGAAATCGTATTTGGGTAATCGGGTATGTACTGTTTGTATTGATGGTTATTATTCTAGTGCTTATTTTCCTACCTCTGGTGTTCCACAAGGTAGTATTCTTGGGCCTTTATTGTTCAATATTTTTGTTAATGATATTGGTATGTGTTTTAAAAATTCGAAATATCTTATGTATGCAGATGATCTAAAGATTTTTAAATCAATCTACACGTTGAATGATGTTACGTTGTTGCAGGAAGATTTAGATAGGATTGCTATTTGGTCGAAAGCTAATGATTTACCATTCAATACTAATAAATGTTTTAAACTGACATTCCATCGCTGTAGATATACAATTAATTCATTATATCATATTTATCATGAAATCTTGGAAGAAATTTTTGAATTTTCTGATTTGGGGGTAGTTTTTGACTTCAAATTTACATTCAAAAATCACCTAGATTACATTATACCAAAAGCTTATGCAATGTTTTATTTTATTCGTAGAAATATGTATAAATTCTCTGATCCTTATACAAAAAAAGTTTTGTTCTCTGCTTTTGTACGTTCTAAACTCGAGTATGCATCGGTTATTTGGAATCCTGTTGCATCAATTCATTCTATGCGGATTGAAAAAGTACAGAAAGTGTTTTTAAGATATGCCTTGTCGTTACTTAACCTTACTTCTCCTTTACCGTCCTATGAAAGGCGCTGTGCATTCATTTCGTTGCAAACTTTGGAGGCCAGAAGGAACATAGCGTCTGTTATGTTTCTTCATGCCGTTGTTTCGGGATATATTGATTGTTCAGATCTACTTGCACTCATACGCTTTAATGCTCCATCTCGCTCTCTCCGTCATATGTGTACTTTTAATATTCTTATGCATTCGTCTAATTATATTTGCAATGAGCCCATTAACAGGTCAATGATTTTGTTTAATAGATTCTGCAACAACATTGACCTTTGCCTGCCTCATAATGTCTTTAGGCAATTAGTATGTAATTTATTAAATTAGTTAAGTTATTTACTTTATTTTTGTTAATTAGTTATATAAGATATTTGCTGGTCTGTAAGGATATAATCCATAGACTAAAATAAACAAATGAAAAAAAAAATGAAAATGAAACCATCCTTGAGGATCGGTATCGACTTCAATTAATGCGATTGAGCGGAGCTTTGCGTGGCAAACGCCCACAATACGCGAAACCGTGATTCTCCAGTGATTCGGTGTTATTACGAGCTGTTGAACCCAAGCGAAACCATCACTGCGAATCGGTCTCGACTTCAAATAATGGGATTGAGCCGAAATCTGTGTGAGAAACTCCCACAATAAGCGGAGAGGCACGAAAAAGTGATTCTTCAGCATGAAAACGCTCGGCCTCACATAGCCAAGCCCGTTAAGAGCTACCAGGGAGCGCTGAAATGAGAAGTATTACCCCATCCGCTATATTCTTCAGATATTGCGGAGTTCGATTATCACTGGTTTCGCTCGTTGGCACATGGTCTGGAAGACCCGCAGTTCCGCTCATAAGACGACATCAAAGTATGGCTAAATTCTTGGATAGCCTCAAGAGATTAACAGTTTTATCGTGACGGAATTCAAGCTTTGCCAGAAAGATGAGAAAAAGTAGTAGCTAGTGATGGGAAATACTTTCAACGAATCATTTGAAAACATGTTTTCATAATACAGTTTCATTTTTATAAAAAAAAACGATAACTACGTTGCGCACCAAATAAAAAGAAACCCCTTTTTCGATGGAAAAATAATCCAACTGTTTCGGACCGGTACCCACCGGTCTTATAACACAGAACAAAATCCTGAATTTTGACACAAGCGAATGAAGCTCTTGTGAAAGATTTCAATAGCCAAATTCTATGCAAAATATATGGAACTAGTATCCTTAAGGATTACAATTTTTCTTGACATTTTCCTAGGATTTATTCTTTACTGGCGGTTGATTGAGACGAAACGAACTCACTGCAATTTATATGCATTCGCGAGCAATCGTTGTTGCTACTGGAATAGTTATTGGGAATACAAAGATAATATATTTCAGCCCTCCTCTTAAAACCTTTTAAATATGTTGCACTGGCAGTGACTTTGGTGAGAGGTATTGAAAAAATGCATCCACTTTTTAAAGGAAATTGCATAACATGAGTATGTTACTGTCAGCATTTATGTGTCATAATCAAGTCTGCTTTGTTTAGAGTGTAGTAGAGATTTTTCTGTCGTTACCGGCGTTCCAAATGGTTACGTGCTGGCAAAATTTGGCACTTTTAATCGGATTTATACAAACACATTTTTCATTTCCTGACTAGAATATCTGTGCTAAGTCCAACAAATGAAATTGCTTTATGTTTAAGATCTTAAACAGCTCACCCGTATCATAAATTACTGAATTACAAAATGATTTAGTTGATCTGCATGTAAATGTTAACTCTTAATAAATTGCTTTGATACTATTACTTTGTAAATAATCGTCATAACTATAAACGTATCGTAAGTCCGATCCCTACCTCTCTCTGACGATAACCTCTTAACTACCATCTTGGATAATTCCAAATTAAATGTGTGAATTCCATTTTTGTGGAATTATTTCATTAAATCAACGGATTTTCTACCTGTCACCATTTAATACTATTAAGAGGGTTTCAGGCAAATCCCATCCCCATCCACCAGACACAACTGAATTAAAATTGTTGCCAAGTATTTATTCGCAACATGGAAATTTATCTACAATTAACAATGTTTATAAAATGGAAATAATAAGTGTTTTCACTAGTAAGTTTCGACGAGGGAAAAATGTGCTACAATTTCAAAGGCTGCTGGCAAACAAATCTTCATCCGTACACAGCTGGTAATAGTGTCGAATAGGTAGTGAGTTCGTACGGAACCGGTTGGAAAGATAAAATGAACAGTTTTGAATCTTCGCATGATTCTAGAAATCATGGACAAGGAAGTGCACAATCGATTGTAGTTGTACTGTTAAACAAATAGAAAAAGTGGAAACATTGGAATTCGATTAGATGATTACAGAGTCTTTAAATATAAACAATTCTAAGTTATAAAATTCATTGAGGCTGTAACTCTTGAAATATGTATAGTATAAGCAATAGAAATGCAACACGTAGTTCAAATTTATTCCTGAGTATTCGTTGATCTCTATTCTTCTAAGAATATTCTTCGTACTTCCGTTTAAAAACATCTTAGGAATTGTTCCACATTGATCATATGCTAATAGACAGAATGCTTGGTCATATTGAGATGCAAGAGATCAGTGACGGTAACATTGACTCGCATCGTCAATTGAAAGCGCGATTGAGTAAAGAAAATTTGCGTGAAATCAAATACGAATTGAAATCCCATCGCGGCTATTTTCAGTCTGCAAATCCCATAAAGATGATTCGGGAAAAAAGATTTCAATCAAATGAATACGTTGATGCTGACTAACGAGGCGTATTTTACACACTTGAAAAATTCTTCTATAGAGGTGCTTTTAAATATTACAGAAGCGTTGAACTACGAGTGGTTGTATCACTTTTGAATTTAGATTTATTCGTTCCTCCGAATACAAAATCAAATACTTCCCTACCTCAGTCCCAGGACTTATGTACCATAGAGTGGATCAATTTCTTTAAAATTTCAGAATGTAGTCTGGAAAAGAAAGGTCTAGCAATGTATCCAATAGTTACATAATAACCAGTATAGAAATTTCTGACAGAAGAACTGAATATACTTTCATCTAACATCCTTTTGTATGCGGAGTGACAGGGAGGGCGTGGTAAATCATTAATTTATTATCAAAAAACGCTCAGAAGTAATGCAGAATTCTGCATTTAGTACAACTCAATAAGATAAATATATTTTTTTATGAGAGGAAACAGAAATAGTTCGGCAACCCAGCCAGTTCACCTACACTTTGCAATTGAAAGCTAGTGACAAAAATTTATGTTGCTGAAATTTAAGCATTTTTACAAGGAAAAAGCAAATTGCGCAAAATCGTTCAATTTATATGGAAAGCAAACGAATGGACCTGTCTTCTGTCTTAAAACTAAACTTATCAAACGCAGAAGTACGAAATGTGGCTGAATCCTATGTAACTACTTAAAGGATACGCTAGTAAGAATATACGGGTTAAATCGGGGGAGGCGGCATTGTTGACATTTCTGAAATTTTACCTGAAACTGTGAAAAAATTACAATGAACAGAAATTTCTGTTATTGCTGCCTACAAAGTAGGACTAGGGAGAAATCACTGACTTTCGGAAAATCGCCTAAATTGCGGTTCATTATCATTCCCGGAAACCGTCATTGGAAACCCTTAAGGAGTATCAAAATCCATTGAAATTAGTGTATATGAAAACAGGACCCTAAGAATATATGGATTTAACCAGTCATCGGTATGATAGGTACCAGAAGGGGCATGATCAGCATGGTCAAATTCTACTCAAAATGTTAGCAAAATAACACATAAAAACTCCCGTCGCTGTACGATTTAGGAGTCATAGAGAAAAATTAAATTTCAGAAAATCGATCAATTTGTATGTGAGATACCAGCCAATATACTCAGCTTTCATTCTGAGATCCTACTTTAGCATACACTCAACGTGTATCAAATTTGACTACATTTAGTGCAACGAAATAAATGATATGAAGCTAAGAATACATGGGTTTAAACGGTCATCCATATGATAGGACATGGTCAGACGGTCTCATATTTCACTAATAATAATAGCACAAAGCAATGGCTAAAATCTCTGTTCGCTGCAGTTTACATATTGGAAACTACAGAGAATTAAATTGAGTTTCGGAGAATCAGTCAATTTGTATAGGAGATATCAGAAGGGGTGTAACAATGCGATTAATTTTCCATCTCAGAGACTACCTTAGCAAATTCTTACCAAATATCAAATTCGACTGAATCGAATGCAACCGGATAGAAATTTGTAAGAGACATATCAGAAGGATTGGATAGATATAGGTCAAAATTTTAAGAAGTTTTTTGAGAATTTGAGACAATTATCCTGTCTAATAGCCACTCAGATGCACGTTGTTTAATCGTCGTAAAATATCATTTGGTTGGTTGACAGTTCTTTCTCTGCCTTACATTTTTGCTATATGAAATTATATGCACCTTTATTCCTTCGGATGAAAGGATGAAACATTATGACCAAGTGAAGACGCACGAGAAGGTAATTACATAACGTAAGTGCTTTCTTTCTCAGGATGAAAAATTATGACCAGGTGGAAACGAGAAGGAGATCACGATGACAAAAATGTTTTCTTCCTCAGATAGGGAGGCATATCGACCAGTGCGCTAGTTATTGTATTTACTTTATAACTTAAAAAGGCCAGAGGAAATGGGGTCCAGCAAAGCGCACAGCATTCGGTAGTCGCTCAATTTACGCGGCTAAGCGAAGATGAGCCTTTTGTCTGCCTCCACACCACCAGCAATAACTTACGGCATGTAAATAAAGTCATTATACCTCTCTCCGCATTAACAATGACTACTCGCAACTAATCGAATTCAACATCACTAATCTGCACTTTAATCTCCCCATCCGTGACATATTGACGACTGGTGTTTGAAACCCCCTACCTACCATATCCATATAACAAGCAAGCGTTGAGGAAATTACATGTTGACATGATGGTGGAATTAACACATAAATCGGGTATAATACATACATACACGCACACACGCATGTTAGTACATCATCATACGTAACACCTACACATGTACAGGTAGTATCTATACTTCTGTAGATATGACTATCCGCATGCTCCATCCAGGCCTTGTGTATATTTGAAGTCATTTTAATGGAAAATAAGTTTCACACCGGCTTACATTTACAACTACGTTTACATGTATGTATATGGGTTAAGTGTTTGCCATTTACATTACCTTACCGTATGAGGGTATCCGGCTCAAAAGGAAAGTATTCTCCCTTCACTCTACCCTAGTATTGTGCGAGAATTTCAAACCTCAAGGAAATATAAAACACCTTGAGTATGATAGAAGCGCGCACATTAACTTTTCACAATGGTACCATTTAATAAGACGGTAAATGAGATACCCACTCCCTTTCATCAGCCATAGAAAGCGAAGACAGGAGGGCAGAGGAAAATGTTCAAATTACGCCTGGCACGGTTGTCATGGAATTGCCATTGTATCCGTCACAGTACACGCGAATGCATCTTCCTTCGGAGCTTCAACAAAACATTTACGTTTTCCTCATCTTGGGCCAGAGTTTAAGCTTTTGCCTTAATGTGTTTTTCTCAGCCATAGGAACATAATGTTGGTATTACTTGGGCCTAACTGCCACGTGCTTAGTTTACCATTTTGTTGGGAAAATCAAGGAGTTAATAAGAACTGTTTTTGAAATGAACATTCGCCGACTGGTTGTCACGGCAGGATGAAGGGCCGCAAGACAACAAACAAGATTAATTAAAGTATGTAAATTTAGCTTTTGTGCAAATTAAATGAAGACGATGAGATGAGTGAACAAACTGAAGGTATATGCTAAAGAAGAAGAACCTTGGATGAACAGTGGGATGAAAGTTAAATACTTGTGGTAGTGGGTTATCCATTGTTCTCTTTCAAAAGTAGAGTTAAATAAAACACACATAAAGCTATGATTTCGATGAAACTTTTATTTCATTAAAATGCTTGGACCGTGCCGTTATATACGAAATACAATGTCATTTAAATAACCGTCTCTGCATTTTTTGTAGCCTTGGATCCTTTTGAGGTAGTTTTTGACCAATTTTTCGCACGTTTCAGGCGGTATCTCGGCCATAACTTGACGAATGTTGGTTTACAAATGCTGCAACGTTTGGAGATTATCCGCGTATATACGGTCTTAGGCGTAGGCCCTCAAAAAGAAAAGTCCAGCGGCGTCAAATCGCATGAACCTGGTGGCCAATTGAAAAGTGAAATTCCGCTTTATGGAAACTTCCCATGCAATAAAACCAACATCGGTCGTGCTGTGTGACTCATGCACCGGCTTGATGAAACCACATATCACCCAGTTCATAATCTTCAATTGTAGGTCAAAAAAGGTCGGCTGGCATAAGGCCATACGGTATTGAAATTCGGATTAGCCGTCAAACTTTCACCACAGGCCTGATCACATCTGTAACGCTTTCATTCTCCTCAAACCACTTTATAGTGTTGCCAATTCCTTGCACGCTAGAACGATTATGACGACCATAATCAACCCGTAATGCACGAAAAGTGCCCACGCTTAAATCACCATTCCATTTTTGTAGCAAATTTTAACAATTTTCACGCGTTCTTTTGTTGTTAAACGATCCATATTCGTAAATGGCAAACCTTTCACTAAAGTATGTTTGTTAAGTTAACAAATTTGACAATACTCGCATATGAAATTTAGAAAATGTTGATGACTCCGAGGACGACGAGTTGGAAGAAAAATCAGAAAACAAATTAAAATAAGCATGGAGCGTACCTTCGTCTTCTTCATAACTCCGGCCATACTTCGACATATGCTTTGTACCTTTCAGATGGCAAGTATTTAACAGCTCACAGCCTTGCCAGACCGGCGTTTTTAAACCTCTATATGGATAACGCTATATAATCATCGCGTCAAGGTAAATATTGTACTTTAACTCTGGCGAGATCATCGATAGTTGCGGACCAACCAATTTGTATGTAAGCCAGCTCAACAGGCGTGGCATTGCAGTTAACTTTTTTTTTTCGCAGAAATAAGCTTACTATAAACCTAGTGCTAGCCCTAGTGCCTAGTCTGACACAATAAAGTAAAAGATATAAATCAAGGAATACTCGTGTAATGGTTAAAGTAGATAATTAATATGGGATTTACCAGAGACGGCGTGCTTATTTAATCAATTTAATTTTTATCAAGCAATATAATGTAATAAAATTTATGAACAATTTATACTTTTAGGTAATGGAAGAGGTGTGACAATGAACTTCATTTTCATTTTCGGAGTTTAGCACTTCAATGATGATGCACGTTAAGTTTAACTGAATTCAGTAGAACTAAAAAAAAGATAATGAAACTATGAATGTTCGTTTTATATCGCCTCGGCCCAGAGGAGACCTGATTGCTTGCTTGATTAGTTTTTACGGAGAGCTACTGACTAAAGTAATATTAAAAACCATTGAGGAATTTCAGAAGAAATATGACATTTGGAAAAAACATCGGCCAATTTGTGGAAGAAGTATCACTACGATTACGGCAATGCGCCAGGTTTGGATGTTGAGAGCCTACTTTTCGTAAGACCTCAAATCGTACCAAATTTTACTAAATTTAATAAAAACTAACAAAACATATTAACAAAAGTTTGTAAAGGTTGAATTGGTCATTTGCATGCATGGTAGGTACCAGATGGAGGTTGGTTATTCGTTCGATTTTTTCATATTATATAAAGCATTATAGATCCGCAAAATGGTTACAAATTTATGTTACTGCAGTCTATAAAGTAGTTGTTACATGAAATAAATGTATGAGAAGTTCAGTAAGAGATGTGATGGATGTAGCCTGTTTATAATCCCCTCTTAAGGTCTGGTAAAATACTAGACCATCCCTAGATTTAGAGCCATTAGATTAAGTGAATTCAAATCATTAGAAAATGTTTAATACTATTTGCACTATTACGCCTTTCACGGAGATTGTTCAAAATACAATAACAGTTGGAAAGTATTCGCATCCAAAGAACCATTCCTAGGAAAAAAATTAGGAAGTTATTCCATATGAATGAAATTTTTTTTCACATAAAATGTAGGTAGAAATGCATTTCTTTTTTTTTCATCTAAAGAAGTCATTTTATATTTCAAATATATAACGCCAAATTAAATTAGTTACACATTTTTCTCCTTTAAAGATATTTGCAGGTTATTTATCAATATTCCTTTCTGTAAATGATTTTATTCCTTTAAAATTCCGATAGTTTTCAAAAAAAATTTTTAAGGATGTCCTGAAGTACGCATTTATGTTGACAGAAAATCGATTTTTAAAGAAAAATTCGCATTAATGAAGTTATATAACTTTAGATGTAGCTAAAATATAACACCCAGAGGGCAACGTCGACTGTCTCAAGTATCTTTTGTGCAATTACCTTTCACAACGATGTTCGTTTATGTGGCTGAATGGTAGACATGATAAATGTCGTAAATATTTATTAAACTTCTTAAAACTTAGCACAGCCTAATACTTTGCCGGATCGTAGCCCGAGATTCTTAATGGGCTATAACACCCAATTCCTTCTGGGACCTTCGTCACAAATTGGCATATTGTCCGAGATTCAATTTTTATCCTATAATAAGTACTCCAAAGATTATTATATAATGTTTGACATAACCTTCAAAAATCGACCGATTAGCAACGCCCTTCCCTGTAGCCTTCCTATTCTAAGCTTCATATTTACCAAGCGATTGCACCGAATACCTAAAACTAAAATTAATTCTTAAAATGAAAATGGTGGTCGTCGTTACACAGCTGTCTTATACTTCGCATACAAGTCAGGTTTTGTTTTTAATTCAGTCTTGTATTAAATTTATTTAATTATTAAGCTGCAGTAGTCTAGATTTGTGTGCATTGTTCTAGTTTATAATTCTCTGCAGCAATTAAGTGGCCACGGCCATTTGGTTTCCACTATGCAAATGACCGATTTAACACAAATATATTTAGATTAATATCTTTCAAGTAGTTGTATTGAATTAAATGTTGAAATGTGGTGCTTTGGTGCGAACTAAGTTCTCGGAAATTATTACAACACCTCATTTGCTGCTTTTCGTACAAATAAACCGATTTATCGAAATCTAATATTCCCACTGTAATCTCTAATTTTTAAGCTTTAGTTATTTACATTCTTTGTCAAATGAATTAAATTATGATGCCTGGCAAACGTTCACTAGACCAGCCGGACAATCACGGCCCATACAAATTATATTCATATCTTTAATTCCGTCTTTAGTACGCATCAGGCATTTAGTGAATTTAGTTATTACAATGAAAATGAACTGAATCGCCAAAAATTGACCGGTTTAGCAAAAATCAGTGGTGCCTCTATAATTTCTAAGCGGACAGTTATAACTTTTAATCTTTTTCTGTGTTTTAATTCAGAGAATATTTCGATAAGGACCGAACGATCTACCACGATCCCCTCTGGCACCTTTGACATCTTTAAATCAAAGCAAAATGAAATTGGATATATCGAAGGTATATGTAAGTATATAAAGGATTGAAATTTCTGTACCGGTTTACTTTTTGTACATATATATGTAAACAGGTAAACAGTAAATTCTCGCTGTTAGTTTTTTATAAAACTTAACTTTATTATGAAAACAGATTTACAAATGATTCAATGAAAGTATTGCCCATCGCTACTTTAACAAAGCTGGAATTCCGTCACCCTAAAACTGTTCATCTTTCGAGGCTCTCCACGAATCTAGCCATTCCTTGTTGTCGTCCTATGAGTGGAACTGCTGGTCAGCCGGACCATATGCCATCGAACGGAACTAGTGATAATCAAAAGGAGCAATATCTGGAGAATGTGGCGGATGGGGTAAGATTTCCCATTTCAGTGTTTCCAAGTAAGTTTTAACGGGCTTGGCCACGTGAGGCCGAGCGTTGTCATGCTAAAGACTCACTTTTTCGTACCTATCCGACTATGGGTGTTTCTCGCACAGAAATGCTTTAATTGAAGTCGTTACTGATCCGCAGTGATGGTATCACTTGGTTTCAACAGCTCGTAATAAATAACACCGACCTGGTCCCATCAAATGTAGAGCATAACCTTCGCATATTCGGCAGAGGCAACGACGTAGAGGCATGACCGGACAGCCCCCTGACTTTATTTTCTTTGAATCCATTTTTCATCACCCGTTGCAATACAATGAAGAAAATCCTTCCTTTTTTGTCGCTGAAGCAATTGTTCACAAGCGAAAAATGACGCTCAACGTCGCTAGACTTCAACTCATAAGGAACTCAAGTTCTTTGCTTTTGAATCATTTCCAGCACATGCAATCGCTTGAATATGGTTTGACGGGTAATTTCTAATACAGAAGCAAGCTCTACCTGCGTTTGACATGGATCCTGTGTCTTTGAATGTTTTGCGTCTTCCTTCACCTGAACGGTCAACATAAAAATCACCGTTTTTAAAGCGACGGATCAATCTCGACACATTATTTCTGTTAAAGCAGCATCTCCTCTCCGCGTTTTGAAGCTCTAGAAGAGCTTCAGTTGCCGTTTTCTTCCATTGAGAGAAGAAAATCAATACTTCCCGCATATGACGATTATTTGGCACAAAATCATTCATATTCACACAACCAAAAGAACATGACGCCAAAAGAAAATCACTATTGTGTCGAGGCGGTATGTTTACCATATGCCTAAGTGTGGTTCATGAAGTTTAGGTTACGGCAGACAGCTGGCGCCTTCTACTGGGAAGCAGCAGGAACTTAGTAGCACACTTAATAATTCTCTGGAATGAATTTAAAATCTTTTTGCTGGATTTCATATTACTGTATTGGGAATCCCCCTCTAACTAATATCCAAAATAACATACAAATTTATGACAAACTGAATAGAATTTGTTTCCCACTTTATGTTATTTAAAAGGGTCTATTTCCAGCTCTAGCAACCCACTGTAAACAAATATAATATTGCTCACCTATGCCCCCCATCGTTCAAAAAGAGTGGAGCAACCACCTTTATTCTACTCTATCTGGAATATTATTCCACAAATTTCTTAGTGTTGAAATTTGTTTTTATTTTATTTCTAATTTCAAAACAGATATTTGTTTTTATCGTTGTATCGTTGGCCGTGATGTCAGGATGCCGACGACGTTAACAAACTCATCAATGTTCCTGCAGCTGGAGGATAAATTATGTATACAATTTCTTGTTTTGCTCACTGCCCGCAAAGTTTCGTGTTGGGACTGAGCCCAGCATTTGTTGCTACTGAGCTTACAGCATGAATTTGGCTGGCAGATGATGAATGTGGCAACTGCGGCTGCTGACTTTTCAGTGTCAGTCATTAACAGACACCAAAGATCGACCGTACAATAACCCGTACAATATTCAACAATAACAGACATTAATTAACTTGTGAATAGGATTTAATTAAGGTTTTTGGTTTTGAATGTGTGTCCGTCGTTGGTTACCTTATCAGTTGTTTACTTTCTATGCGGCAAAGGCGTTGATGAAAAAAATACTTACAACAGATAGAAATGTGCGTGAAGTGTTGGAGGTTAAAATCGTAACGATAAACATACCTGAAACGATAAGAAGGGAGAGAAAAGAATTTCGATTAGAATGCTGTAATATTAATAATACATTCGGAAAAGGGTTGAAAATAAACTTATTTTAACAACAAATTGTTGGCAATTAGAAGGGATTTAATTGCTGATTTAAGGGCTACTATAAGTGGAAACAATTAGGGGATTGCTAATAATTCATCACTAAATAAACACAAATATGAATAGAAAATAAACATCAACGTCAAATAATCATAAATATCGGGTTATGCATGTTTCGGTTTCAAAGGTAAAGTTAAATGAAACACACATAAAGCTATGATTTCGATGAAACCTTTATTTCATTATAATGCTTGAACCTGGCTATTATGTACGAAGAAATGCAATGTTATTTAAATGACCACTTCTGGATTTGTTGCAGCACTGGATCCTTTTGAGGTAGTTTTGGACCAAAAATTTTTCACACATTTCGGGCGGTATCTCAGCGATAACTCAACAAATGTAGGCTTTCAAATGTTGTAACGTTTGGGAATTATCTTCGAGGCCAATTAACGTCGCCAAAACGTGAAATTACGCTTTCTGGAAACTTCTCACCAATAAAGCCAAAATCAGTTGTGTTGTTCGTGGCACCGTCTCGTTGAAACCACATAAACAACACTTCAGATGACAGGTATTTAACAGCTGAAAGCCTTGCCAGAGCGGCGGTTTTAAAACTACTAAAAGCATAACCCGGTATTTAGCGAGTCAACTACCCCAATAGTGAATAGCAAAAACTCTAATCTTTATAAATTTAAGTTCTATAAAATATCAATACAATTCACATAAATCTACATTTTATATCAAATTAAACATTGGATATGTTTAAGCTAAAATTTTCCCATAACTTGAAAGTTATATTATTATACAAAAACAAGTTCCTCTCGCATTTTGAAATTAAATACCGATTTAATATTCAATTTTTCGTGGAATTAAATACTCAATTTAAAGTACATTCATGTGACACCATAACTCATTCACAACTCTGTCTCTGTCTCTGTCTTGGGTTTACAATCCAAACAAAACGTTCATACAAGAGGCAAAGGCGTTCTTTCGATTTTATCCCAACAAGTTATGTATGAGACGATGTTCAGAACACGAACACGCTTATGATATGTCGATATATACGACAAACATTTCGAGTAGTCGCGCTACCAAAGAGTCTAGTAGTTACTTCTCAAACATTCAGAACAGTTGTTAAACTATATAGATCGCGTTAAATAAGTCAAAAATAGAGGACTATCTGATAGAGGACTATTCACTGTTACATTTTTGGATTGAATTCATCTCTTGGATGGAATTCAGAAAAATTTTTGAATATAATTCATCTCTTGGTTCTGGATTTGGATCATATGATCACTTGATACGACTTAATTAATAGGAGCTGAAATGTTACTTGTTACCTCTAAGAAGACAAGTTGACAGGACAAAATTCTACTGCTGCCATAAGTTCGCAAAGGATAAAGATAAACGCTCAAAGCCTTGTCCAATGAATCATCATCAGAGATGCGAGTGTGATAAAAACTTATCTTTTTCATGCATTATTACTGATATTTATAGGTTATAGTAAAAAGAAATCCATTATTTTTTGAAATAGACGGCTTTGGTAGTCTATAACTCACGTTGTATGAGTGTGGTCGGATTTCGGTAGATGGCGCCAGAGAGAGATAAGTTTTCGTCACTCATTTCGTTCCGATAATATTGATGTCAAATATGCACCACGCTCTTGAAGGCCAACTTTTGAAAACGTCAATAGAATAATGGAAGCTGTCGATTGCGGTCTTGACGTGAGCACCGTTTCGATTTCTCGGAAGCAAAACGTTACAAAAAAAAAAAAAGGTTGGAACGAATTGAATAAGGCCGGATGCAAAAGGAAGTTCGTTGTGTTGATACTACACGGGTTAGCGCAAAAAAACCTCATGGACCAAAAATTCATCTGCAATTCGTTGATGAATCGCAGCTAGACCAACATACATCTCAACAGGGCGGATTGGTGATGAAAAGTGAGTCACTTACATTACATCGCGGGTAACCGGCACAAACAATGGCAATGTCAGTATTGACGATCACGAACGTTTTGCTGCGTGTTTGATGGCATTGGCAGGGAATCATCTACCAACAGCCACCAAACTGTTTTCTCGGACCAGCAATTGGGCCATCTGAAAAAAGCGACCAACTTTTGTCGAAAGTAGTAGAATTGTGTTCCTTCAGAACAACATCGATAGTGAGTCGCCAGAAGCTCCGGAGGCTGCGTTGGGAAGTCCTTACGCATTAAGCTTATAGTCCGGACCTGGCACCAAGTAAAATATTTGCCTCATATGAAGTATATGAAAATCAACTGTTCCGGTTTTTGTCCAATAGGTACTTGGGTTTCTATGGAAGAAGCATAACGGAGTTATCTTCAAATTGGCAACAAGTTATCAAACAAAACGGTACACATTTCATCTAAATCAGATCATTCTAACTATTCTGAACAAAGCCTTTTATTTTATGCAGATTTCTGTTCACCACATTTACATCTGCCATTAGCATTTGTACTAAAGATTTAACATCGCGAGATGACAAAGCTGCACAATTGGGAGATTGAATATTGGCGCATAAACACTCAGCCTTCCGCTGAGACTGCCGCGACAGAATTCATCGAGAAAGCCTACGATGTTGTTTCTATACATTAATAGTAGAGAGTGTGCAAGATCGCTGATGCCACTGGCATATTAAATGGTATAGTGGTAGCAATCTTACGTAAAAAATTGGTATTATAAAAACTACCGGCAGGAGAGGTGTCGCGATTTCGGACAAAACATTATTTAATTGAATTGTGATATCTGTTTTATTTGACATACTAAAACAGTTATGCTTAAAATAATTTCGAAACCTTTAGGCATAAATTTGCATGATACCTCACTGCATGATATCTCGATAACTTTAGACACAAGAAATACAGAGACAGATTTTTGGAAGACCTTAGCATAAACTTCGTTCACCAATCAAAATCGTGAAGTCATGGTGAAATTCGTAAAGTATTGGTTGCAAAATAGTTAGAAATCAGTCATATTTCAAGATTTGACTCCAAATGCCTTCACGCCAATCTAATGTTTCGGAACACAGTATCGGAATCTGCACTCTAGAAAAGCTATACGTAAACCCTGTTTTATCGCACTATGAATTGGTTAAGACTGCAAACAACTTAAATCTTAAATTATTGCAAAGTTTTATGCAACTACTGAGTTTCATGATAATGGATATTATACGATGTCTGCCAAACTTTTGGACAAATTCTGTGCTCCTTAGTCAAATGGCTTTTCTTTAATAACCAATAACAGAAAACAAGCTCTAGTCACCCGTCCTCCTTTGAGTCAATAGCAAATGTCAAACTCACGCTAGACAGCAATTTTCCTGAACTAATAAAGAACCATAAATATGAAGCCGTACACTTGCACACCATTGTAAGATATTCCATTTAATTTCGAATGCGTTTTTTACCCTGCAAAAACTACAACATCATCAACGTCAAATATCTAACAAAAGCTGTGTGGCATTCATGTCTGCAGCAGATTTCAGGTGACTCAAATAAAGCCATATTGCTGAAATTGTAATGGGTATGAAAGCCATTTGAAAAAAATGCAATCACCAAGGTAAATTGTTTTCTTTTTCCAAAACCGAAAAAAAAACAAATAACTCAAAAAAAAAAAAAAAAAAAACACTGAAGAAAAGGTGCAAAAAAATGAACAGTAGTCGTTCAACTTGCAGATTGTTTTCGCAACGCAAAGATTCTTTATCAACATCATTTACAGCAGATGGAATGCAAATGATGACGTTAGGATGATGCTTCTGCTATTGATGCTTGGTGATGATGGTAGCCCATGGCGCTGTTGTTATATGGTGCTGACAGAGAAGAGTTTAAAAGGAAAACGATTATTTCTATTTTTTTTTTTTTATCCTCTTGCTCTGTTTCGAAAAAAGTTTATATTGTGTTGGGTAAAGAATAACGTTAGCTGTAAAATTATAATAGAAAACATAAACCAGTAAAGAAATTTGAGTCAAGTGAGTTGACTTATATATGGTTATCTATTTAGTGGCTTCAAAACTGCTGACCCGGCAAGGAAAACGATTATTTCTTTTTTTTTTTCTCTCTTGCCCTGCTTCGAAAAAAGTTTGTATTGTGTTGGGTAAAGAATAACGTTAGCTGTGAAATTACGATAGAAGACATAAACTGATAAGGAAATTTGAGTCAAGTGAATTGACTTATACAGGGTTATCCATTTAGTGTTTTCAAAACTGCTGATCTGGCAAGGTCTGTCAGCTGTTAAATACTTGTCATCTGAAGTGATATTTATTTCGTGAAAGATTTGCCATCGAGGAATATAGATGGTTTAACAACCGAAAAATGCACAAAAATAGTTAAAGCTAACCGCAAAAGTGGTGACTTAAACGTGATTTATCACGACCGATTTTTGCTTGATTGCATGACAAGTTTCTAGAGAGCGTAATTTCTCGTTTTGGTGATGTCATCAAGATCATGCAATTTGACGCCGTTAGGTTTTTTTTGTGGGGCTACGTCAAAGACCGTGTTAACGCGGATAATCCCCAAACGTACCGCCCGAAATAAGCAAAAAAGTGGTCGAAAACTACCTCAAAAGGATCCACTGCTGCAACCAATCCAGAGGCAATCATTTAAATGACATAGTATTTCGCACATTATCCTTGCCATTATTATATTATAATTATATTATAACAAAATAAGTTTCATCAAAATCATAGCTTTATGTGTGTTTTATTTAACTTTACTTTTGAATCCGAAAAATGGATAACCCCATACATACAAGCACCCCAACATTATTTTACGAAAATCTGCCTATTTATGCTATTCGTGTCGGTATTAAGTAAAAAATTAGAACTTCCAGAGGAAATATTGGAATTCATTATCACCTCAGCTAAAAGAATGATAGAATGTACCATTCGATAAAAAAATTAGACATCTAGAACAATATATTAAAATATGTACTGACTAAATGCATTTCATAATTTTTTACATCTGTTGAGCGATTTTCGTCTGTTTGTCTGGCCGACGTGTAGAAACGATAACAAAATTGCCTCAGTCTAATACTATGCTAGACCTCATCTAGGCCATTTACCATTTTCCAAAAATGAATTCGTTCCCAATAACTCCCCATCCGTAGACTGCAGCAATTGTTGCACATAACGTAATCGATGTAAAGGGATATGAAATGAAATAGGTCAAAACGACTGTTACAAAATTTATAAAGGGTGGCGCATAAGTAGCGTTAATATATATGTAATATACGTAAAATTCTCTGCAAAGACCGCCTAGACATCTCTAACTGCTGAGAACGTCGCCTGGTAGAAGTTTCGGGCCCGAGGTCTTCTAGCACGCGGAAGATCACAGACATCCCCTTGTTGCCCTAAACGCTGAACCAATCGCTAAATTGCTGGAGCGCTAGAGCGTTCCGAACATGAAAGGAATTTCGATATGATCTAAATAATCGAATGCTGACTTTCACAGTAAAATTGAACAACTTAGGTTCTTGGTTCTGTGGTGAGCCTTTCCATCATAAATTCCCCCACTATTATTTAGTTAACTTTGTAGAGACGAAAACAAAGACTTTAAAAAAATGTATTCACTGATCAAATCTTAACGTTGCTTATGAGACACCCTATATAATCTTCCACATCAAATGATTATACTCTCATTTCTTTTGGTGGGAGCATCAAAATATGGCAACAGTTAATAAAAATAAATTCTTTGTATACAGGGAATGGGATATGTGAGAGCATGCCGCATTCAATAATACTCTCTTTTTAGATTCACTGAACGCAACATACAGGTTAATGACGACTCCGAACGTCAGTCTGGGAAGATTTTACTACATTTGCCGATTTCTCGGCTACTCAAGTATTTGTCAGCACATCAGATGATGGCCGCTCAAAAAAGGACAGACAGCTATATGAGGGCTCGAATCCAAGAACATAAGAACAATTTAATAATGGAAACAGGTGTTATGACACGCGATCTTTTAACGTTTTAAAATCATTATGAAAATCTGGAATATAAAATCTTTGACTCAAATCGAGTACTTTTTTTCAAACATAAGTTTCATTTGGTGATATTTAATAGAATAAAAAAGAACCTTTTCTCATATTTATACGTATTTATTTATATTTGGTTGTGATTTTTTGACATCCTATATGGGATACCGGTATAGGATACCAAAAAAACGCATCGATGCTTAGCAAAATTAACTTGGCAGCATTGCTACTTATGAAATGTTTATTCATTTTGTTTTGTTCTTATTCGTAACCATTTTATCATCCATTTATAAAATAAACGTAACTTATTGCTCGCGCAATTAATAAATTAAAATGGAATTGGAACGCATTTTGTGTGCAGCAACACACAAAATCAAAACTCACCAACTGATGTTTGCAAAAGAAAAAAAATTAACAACTTGTATTTACGTTATTTGACGTTCTCCTTCTTCTTTAACTTCTTTGTTTACTTTCGCGTAGAATAACTTGGTTGCATTGTTATTTTCCATACTTTTCTACTACTTTTTTATACAACGTATCCCCGTTTAGCTTAGCCTGCAAAATTATCTCCGCTAGCGTATACCGCAGCATTTGTATGGCGAAACGGCTATAAGATACCAAAAATAGGCAACCTTTATTTCAAACATTTACCGTAATTACGCTTAACAGAGTTCATTATGAGGTAACAATTTTCGAATACCTCTAAGTGTACCGGCTCACCTGAGACTAGACCTTGTGCTGTTCATAGTTCCAAAGGAAAATGTTCAAAGGTCTGATATCATATGATCTGGACGATCGATTTAACAATACGGAATGTCAAATTACCTATTCTTGGATTAGTTCCCACAAAAAAAAAAGTTTCATGTGCGCCGTCTTATTGCTACTAAACGTTGCAGAGGTCATGGAGACTTCAATTTAAGGAAGGAAATAGTCTAATATTCATAATAGTTTTTTGATCAGGCTCATTTTTTGAGAATCAGTGGATAGAGCGACCATAAACCCCATCAAACCGTTGTTGTAATGGCACCTCATGAACTTCTGCAGGTTATTCTTTAGTAAAAAATACATTTGATTGAAACACCAAGGCAGACATTGGACTCATCGCTGAACACAATTTTGGTCGGAATGGACCTATGGACTATGTTGTAGTTCTCCAAATGGTTGAAATGGTAGCTGTTCGAAAGATCGACTAGCTTAAATTCAATGCTATGACTTTAAAAAAATATATTTACAGCAAGTCAAGTTGCTGCATGTGACCAGACACGCTGTTGAGAATGGTGCTGAACAAATTCATCAATCTCAGCTATCGTCGCGCTGGAATCATCTAAGGGGCGTTTCAAGGCCACCCATAAATTTGCTTTATTTGTGTAACGGTACATTTTTTGTTGTTAGGAAGTTCTATCAAAATACTTGTTTGGATTGGGATTTGTGCTGATAATGGCACTTTTGTTCTTGCGATAATTCTGTTTTTATCATGTTTCACAATTATAATGCCAAGTTCAATTAGTGAGGTTTTAATGGGGCAAAACGATAAGATCATTATTATTTTTGTAAAGAAGTGGTAAAATTCAGTAATAAAAAAGACATGACGCGAAGAAAAAGACGAAGGATGCAGTGAAAGAGAAATTGGACGCAAACTGGACAGAAGCCACAGTCTCATTTAAAATTTTTTACGAGATTCTAACGCTTATGGATCTAACAAGCGCTCAGGAAGGAAAAAGTAACTTCTATCCGCTATGAGCGACAAATTATAAAAAGTAGTAGCAGCACATCGAGAAGTTTATGCGACTTGCAAGCTGTTGTGGACAAAAATTTCAGTCGCACCACCGTTTTGGCGGATATTAAAGTTGAAATTTCTCAAATTTAGAAATTTTGAAGACAAAAATATTGACGAGAGCATGGTAATAAAAAGATATGTCATCACTTAAAGTGCGTACTATGTTCTTTCAACAAGGAACGAATTCCACGAGATTGTTTGCTCGTGAAAAAATTTAGCGGCACTGATAGCTTTCCTTGCATTGATTTCCAACACAGAAATCGGAACTGTCATGGTTTTACGTCATATTATGTTCGGTAATATATTTGTATTATAGAATTGTTAAGTTCGTAAATACTATTTCATTTTCTAGCTTACAAATGTATTATCGAACATATTGCAATGTAAAAATATACATTATTCCGAATTCAGTGTTGGAAATCAACAAAAAAAAATAAGTTGGCGTTGCCACACATGAAATTTTTGCTCGTGTTTGGTGGAAATATTTAGCTTCAAATACCACGACAACTTTTCACCGTCAAAAGTTAGTGTAGTACAATTCTTTGGGCCCCAATATTGCAGTAAAAGTAAAACATGTAAGAAAGTTCAAAATTTTAATTGTTTCAGTTTCAACCGTGAAGCAAAAAAAGACGAAATTATTTAAATAAGCAGCAGGAGCCAGAATTATGAAAATTGACTTGAAAACTCCTCTTAAAAGTGATAAATAAATAGCAGAAGAATTAATCTTTTAATTTCATTGTAAACCAATAGTAGCATCTGCTACTCAAAAACAGTTTTGAGAATCTTACAAATCGGCACGTTAAAATTGCTTAATATTTTCTTTAAGGGGTTGAAAGCTTAAGCTAAGGACTAGTATTCAGCAGGACTTCTTCTTTAAACTTAAACAATGCTCCTTCCGTTGCAAATATTATATTGAAATGGTAAACAAATATTCAAACACTGAGGAACAACTTTGTATTTGTAGCTCAAATAAATGAAAAGTTTGGAGACTAAATTGCAATAAATAATGACTTTATGATGTCAAAACTTAGCTTGGTTCTAGACAAAGAGTTGTGTTAATAATATATTCAGCAGTTTTTCTAAATTGAGATTTTATGTAGCTAAATTTTGGTTGCAATAGTTGTACGAATAGTTTTTAAGAGACAGTTTTAAGCGAATATCAACACAATGTCTTGAACTGAGCTCTGCTTTTGACTGCCATTCATTTGCAAGTGTTAGATGATGTTCCGCTAATTAAATTAGTTATTTATAAAGTTTTTCTGCAAAAATTTACAAACAATAAATTAATATTTGCCTCCAAATTAAACTTCAATTTAAGTTGGTAATTTCGTTTTTGAACCTTCCATATTCAATATCGATATTTACTTTTGCCTTAATTTTCCCAGTCGTAAAATAATAAAATTACAGCTCTTTTGGGAACCGCAATGGCAAACTTCCTGTCGCTTCGTCCAACCATCTTCAGGCTGATGCACAACGTAAGCGCACACAAGATGTGAAACTCCAAATAACGGATGGAAATTGCAATCCACTTTGAAAATCAACAGACAGACTCCCCAAAGACAAAGAGTAACAAATAACACGAATAATCTATGGCTGACTTAACATTCTGCATAACAACAATCTTTCGCAACAACATTTTCGGTGAAGGGCATCATGGACAATTGGTAAAGATGGCAAAGACAAAGGCCAAGAGTGTACAACGAGAGATACTACACAGCCAGATAGGCGAGTACAGCGACCGACTATAGAATAGGCAAAATCGCTGCCCACACATACACACTTGATTGCCCTTGCTCACATACATACATATGCACTCAGAAAGTGGTTAATAGAGGTCTCCCGCTCACCCCTAGATTCATTTGGCCAAAGTTTGGAACAAAAATTATGTTACATGTTGTACTGGCCATAAACAATGGAGTGTTAAGGTAGTTCAGTAACGAGAGATGAACACAATAAAATCATAGATTGGATTTGTTTTCAATTGTTCAGTAACCATTGTTGCAGACATTACTGCTGCTGGAGAGGTCGAACAGCATTGCTAACGTCGTCCTAACGTCCAATAACAAATAGGAATTCCCCGATGCTCCGAGTAACAACAATGACCTGCCCAACAACAATTGAATAGTGGAAAACAAAGAAAAAGGCTTAAAAATGCCAACTCTAGAATCGGTTAAAGCCGATCGAACAAACGCACATACAATTCATTAATTTCCAACAAATCACAGGGAGCAACGGATGAAAAATGGACGTACAGCTAGCCTGCAATTGATAAATTGTTTGGTTGTTTTTATGAGAATTGGTTTGTTTTGGATTGTTTGATTTATCTACAATTTTTCTTTAACAATTTAATTTTTGAGAGTTTTCTTTGTTGGTCTGCTGCTAAGCCCTTGATATTTAATTGATACCTATAACGTTAATTGTAGACCTTTTCTTGTTTTAAGATGTAAACAAAAGATTGATGAATTTTGATAAAATGAAATCGAAAATGTTGCATTCTGGGTCGGGCATTAGCAGATGAAGGCAATACTCGGGAAGATTAAGGCACGCTGGGGAGCTTCCTTACACTTTGTATTGTGATGACTTTGATTTATAAAGATTGATTGACATCTTTGAAGAAATGCTTAGTAAGAGACCATCTTCGATTGTATTTGTAAAAAAGAAATTTTAGTTATTTGAAACTTTTACGGTTCAGAGGATAAACACCTGATTTCCATGCAATATAAATAAAGTACCGGTCATGGCATTAACTTCAATAACTTAAGGAAAAGTGTTTATTTTCTGGCAATATGTAGCTAAAGAACAAAGATCAATTTAGCTGCTGTAGTTGTTGAAATCAAACGATTTGGCTCTGAAGCATAAACACATATTTTTTTTTTTTTTTAATGGGTATTGAACACATCCCTCTGAAGGCTCCATCTATCGCATTATGGAAAGTATTAGTATTGGAAGTACAGTGTTGGTAAGAGAGATTATATAATTTAAGGAACAGTTGAGAAGATTGCGAAGGTGGCTAAAAATAAAAAAAATAACATTTAAATACACTAGCCAACAAGGTTCTGGACGGGAGCAACTAAATGTGTATATAAAGGGTAATTTAGTGGACTGAATTCGAATCTGTAATTGTTTTTTTTTTCTATCACGTCAGGTTTTCAAGACAAAGAAAAATGTTTTATTCGGTTTTTACCTAAAAAATCATTAGTTTATTTAAAAACCAACGAATTTTCAAAAGTGAATAGCGTTATTTGAACGTCATTTATATTATGTAGGTTCGGTTTCACATGTTAGAGTTCAACAATAGTCTCCCCGCATGCTTTTGTCCCAAAATCTTTGATAATTTCTTCTAATTTTCATTAAATCTTGGTGAGCAGGCTCCTTTTGTTTGTTGGTCGCTCACTGCGCCTGGGTTTTGTGGAAAAAAATCTAAATGCGGATGAAGGAAATACATTTTGTGTCACATTCGTGCACCTAATTCGTGATAATTTTTCAATAATTCAGCAACAATTTGCCTATAGTTTTCATTCATATTGTTTCCAAGAAAACTGTTCACTATGCTCTTGAGAGGTTTCCAGGCTGCATATTCTTTCTCCAATAAACATTGTGAAAAATTGTCAGCATTCTTCTTTGATGTTAGCATATGAAATTTTAGGGAAACCCGCTAACAAATATTTAAATGCTGCACCATCTTTGTCCACAGCCCTGGCAAAGTTCCTTAAAAGACCTAATTTTATGTGCAGCAGCGGAAGGAAAACGTCATTTGGATCAATTAATGGTTTATTTGAAATGTTTTGTTTTCGGGGTGAATGAATACTCAGTTCTTTTTGGCCACTCTGTTCTGACGTAATGATGACATGTAGCGCGACTATCCCATAGACAAAGGAAACAAAAATATTTTGTGAAACCTCCTTGCATACCAGTCAACAAACTAATGACCTGAAACTAATTAATTTACAGTGGTCTATACGATGGTTTATACTATATATAGAAAGAAGTTTAAACCACACACTTTAATGTCACCCCATAGCTTACATTTATTATCATTGTATTTGACTAATGTCAAAATTTCAGTCATTGATTCCTAATTTTCCTTTGTATTAGCGGCATGAGTAATTGGTATGGATGGTTTTTCATTCCCATTATGCAAAAGAAGAGCCTTCAAACTGTACTGAGAGCCATCTATAAATAATCTCCATTCAGTTTTGCCATATGGCTGGTTCATTTTTTAAAATAAATCATCAACATCAGTACAATATATATGTAGAATAGAGTGTTTCTTTTCAAAATATGCTGCCAATTCCTTTCTGTCTCTATAGATTGATACGTTTTGCCCTTCTGCAAAATGCTTCCACTGCTGCATGCGTGGAGCTTTTAATTCAGCGTCTTGCTTCGTTAAATGTAAATCCCGACTTAGATCATTCAGCTCAGCTTGAGTCGCTAAATGGCGTTCATCATCAGCCTGATACAAACTACCACTGCTGACGAAATATGTTTCGGACTCACTGCTCGTAGCACAGGGGATGGCTAGCAATGGATCATTTGGTGGACGTTAAACTGGTTTGGACACCGATGGGGCGGGCATTCGCGTAAGTAATATTTTTTCCAATTTTTCATATTGAATCCGGCAACTTTTGTTAAACAGAAATAACAATCGGTTTGGTGGTTACTTGACTCTCTCCAAAGTACTGGAATTGAATCGAAATCGAAATAGATCTTCTTGCTATTTGACCACTTGTATAAAACAGTTCTGCAACTATTGCAAAACACTGTCGGTGTCCACGGTTTGTTCAAGTTTCTGACAGCAAAACCGAAATAATATAAACATGGGCATTTTAATGATTCTGATATTGCATATCCTTTTTTCTAACCAAAAATAATAGCTTGAATCAGTAACACACGATTTCCCTGACATGCTTAAATGCTGCTATATAAAGATTTAGAATGAATGTGGGCTTCTGTCAAATTAATAATTATGAAATTGTAGTGTCAGTAATGACTGTTTCACAGTATTGCCAGATGCGATAAAAAAAATGCACAAGATGTGAAAGCCCTATTTATATGCCAGATTCGAGTACAGCGCATACAGACTAGTTAAAAACATGCTTCATTTCTGCAGTCAATATTTTTCCAAATTTGTAGACTAGTAATATTTTTCATATACGCTTTTACCCAGGTATCGTTATAAGACGGACCGATCTTAGTTTAAAAAGGAGAATTGTTCTTTGTAAGAAATTTTTGATTTATTTGTTGAATGCTATGATATTATTGGTGAAGTATTCGAACTAAACCAAAACTATAGCCAATAGACTGTTGTTGGCTAGTTGAAAAAACACCAAAGAATCTTCGCTATAACCAGAGATAATGCCTGAAAATTTTTGCCCAAAGAAGGGCGTTCAGCCTGCCGTACTCTGTGGCGGTTATTTTAATGAAATGATTTCATCTCGAATGGAAAAATTATATTTTATTTTTGGTGTGCTTTAATGATTTTGCTAAGATATTTAAGGTCCGTTGGTGAACACGTAATCAGGATGCTTTGGAAACAATGATAAGGCAAATTTGAACTTTCCAAATTTTTGTAAACACTAAATTGTACCTTAAATTTGTCGCTTTTCTTATTTATAAGTGCCATTATTTGTTTTTCATTTTACTTCACGTTTCTTTTCTTTCATCCTCCCATTTCTATGCCTTTACTTCATTGATAAATAATTTTTAAGAATGATTTTCGTAATTTATCTTCCACACTGGCTGTGTTTTTTTTTTTATATTTCTTTGTTTTTTTGGTTTTCAATCTCAAACAACTCTTCTTAATGGTGTCAATAAATCTTATTTGAGTGGTCTTGTATGACGTGCATCGCCTAATGTCTTTGACCTTTTTCCTTCGCTCCATATTTGCTGCTGTGTAACCTCCTACTCTGGCAGGGTGCTAAAAAAGAACTCTCGTGGAATCACTGTTAACAATTCATTCCGTTTTGCTATTGTTTAATGGCGTTATTACTTTTTTTTTTTGTTTTTGGTGTTCTTCGTTCAAATTTAACATTCTGCATCGCTAAATGTAGCAGGTTCTAGCAAGTTTCATGCCACTAGTAGCAAGTTTCATGGCAACATTGCAGCTTGCCTGGCCATTTTCCATTTGGAAGTCGAAATGTAGGTGTTTTCCACACTAAATGCCTTAAACGTTTTAATATAGAAAAACAAAATGACGAATAAAACAAGTGCATTAGGAACTCAACCTGCTATCTCTTCCTTTATATATAGGGTGATTCTTTAATCATGGTTTTTTTTTTTTTTAATCGAATAAAACACTCAAATTTGCATCATATATTAATTTTTTTTTATTGTAATCGATAAATTGGTCTTTGCCATTTAATTTTTAAAGATAATTTCATGTAAATGTTGTCCGCGGCTTCGTCCCAAAATGTCCATTAGAAAGGTCCAATTTTTCGTCGCTTTTTCTAGCATTTCGGCCTGTATTCCACGAATAACGCGTGTTATGTTATCCTGTAAGGCTTCAATAGTGTTCGGTTTGCCCACGTAGACTAACGACTTGACATAACCCCACAAGAAATAATCCAGAGGCGCTAAATCGCAAGATCTTGGGGACCAACTCAAAGGGCCAAATCGAAAGATAATCTGCTCACCAAATTCATCCCTCAACATATCCATTGTTTCACGAGCAGCGTAGCATGTTGCACCGTGCTGATGAAACCACATGTCAACCAAGTTCAACTCAGCCAATCGAGGCAAAAAAAAAAAATTCCTTGTGGTTGAGTAACACATGCCCAATCGCTGAGAACGGCGACGAATTGACATTTCACGATCGTCATTAACACTGGTCGCTACGGCTGCAATATTTTCTTCGGTACGCGCTCTATGCATTTAGAAATAACAGTACGAATTGTTGATTCAGCAGGTCGATTATGACGACCATAAAATGGTCGTATCAAGCGATTCACATTTGTCACAGAGCACGAATTTTGATAATAAATTTCAACGATTTACAATCGTTGCTCGTTTGTTAGTCATTCCATGATGAAATGGCAGAGTATACTGTACACTTTTCACTTTGACAAATGACATTTGGACGCCATTACCAACCAGTGCAGCCAACCTTGAAAACTTAAATCATAAAAAATCACCCTATACATGTGAAAAAGAGTATGAGTGTGTATGTGTTTGTGTGTGTAAGTGTATTTTCCATTAGCGTCTAGGGCGATAATGCTCCTGCCACAACCATAGCGGCAAACACGACGGCAGCATTGCAATGAATTTGTCTCTCTGGTCCGGAGTTGTGGAAAACGCTAATGTAAATAAAATAATTTCTAAATTGCATGTTTTATTCTCCTTTAGTTCAGCTGCACTTTACTGTTTGCATTTCATTTAAGGCAAAGTAGAGAATACACCCGAAAGTTGATGTGCGTACACTCAAAAGAATGAAGGTATATAAAGAATTTTCTTTTTTGGCCAAATGTGGTTTTAAGTCGACTGAGCGATAGCCGTCTGTCTGACTCCTTACGAAACTTTTTAAAACTAGACACAGACTAACATTTTGCCACATCGTAGTCGGAGATTGTAAATGGAATACTCGTATATCGACCATTTTAGTAGCTCCCATTTAAATTGACAGAAATTAAATTTTTATTGCTATAACTTTTAATTTCGTTAACTGCAGTACTATAAATTTTATAATGCTTGGTAAAATTTGAAAACATCGAATGATTAGCCACGCCCGTCCTGGTAACTCCCGTACAAGGGACAGACTTAACCCAAATGTTCTTAGCTTCATATCTTTTGAATGGAAATGTAGAACTCCACGTACAACACTGTATGTCGACTTCTACACTGACGGCTCAAAATTAAATAGTCAGGTAGGTTTCGGGGTCTACTCCAAAGACCTGGGGTTAAGCATAGCAAGAAGGCTACCTGATCACTGTAATGTTTATCAGGCCATTAGGGAAGTGGCAGTATGGCTGAGATATAACGTCCTCACCACGGTGGAGATAAACATATTCTCTAACAATCAAGCTGCCACTAAATCACTGGATTCTGTTTTCCTGAAATCACAATCAGCCCTGAATTGCCGCAGATCTCTTAATGAGATGGCTCAACATTTCAGCATTCAGCTTATGTGGGTGTTGGGGGGCACAGGGGCTTACCAGGGAACTGCAGCGCAGACGAACTAGCAATACCAGGGACAACCCTACAGACTCCAGTCGAATTGGAGTCCGTGGGCATGTTGCTACTGCGAGACCATTTTTAGTTGCAAATGGTAGGTGAGAGTCTATACGAGGCTGTAATCAATTCAGACAGATGTGACTTCGCCTATATCTGAAGCGTTCACATAAACTGCTGTCGCTATCAAAACCCGACGTCTCATTACTTGCATCCGTCATGACGGGACACTGCCTGATTGGAAGACATGCAGTGAGATTAAGAGTTGCGATTAGAGACTTCTGCAGGAGCTGTAGGTATGAAGAGGAGGAGGAGTCAAGAGAACATCTTCCCTGCAAGATGGGCTCTTATTATTTAGGGACCTAGGAGATCTGGATGACATAGACGATATAGATGTTGTCCGACTTAAGAGTTTCTTAAGGCGCTTAGGATGATTCAATGGGGGAAATTAGCGACATTTATATCTCTAATTTCCGCGGTATCACAATGGAACTTGTAGTCTAAGTGAGTCTGTCTATTCAGACTGTCACACTGACCTAACCTAGCCTATATCTTTTGAACAGCGTCAAATTGAATACCGTCAAATTTGACACACACCATTCCTTTGATAAATCTAATTCTGAGAAAGAATGTGGATGGCAACGCCATTCCACTGTTGGTTCAACTGACCTATTTAGCATTTACGTTTTTATTTTCATATTTTTTTTTAGATATAAAAAATGTATTCAAATTTGGCACTCGCTAAGCGTTTGCTAAAGAAAGTGGACACCGTACCAGATGTCGATGTTACATATTGGTCGATTTTCTGAAATTCAACTTTTCCTTTGAAACTTTTAAATAACGCTCTGCAGTATCTTAGAATTTTGTTGAATTTGCTGCAAAACCTGAAAAAAAAACTCGACCAAGTAACCACGCCTCTTCTGCTCCCTCCTATAGGAATTACCAATGTAACTTATATACACTTAGTTTGGAATATTTCAAGCATTCGTACCAAGCTTACTGATATTTTCAACACAACACAGGTTTAGTGAAGTAAATAAATGCAATTAAAGGGCATCCGCACTAGTACTTCTCATACAAATTGATATTAATTTTTCAGCTGTAGTCCACAGTTTTTAGGCAGCCGCTATTTAAAATTCTGTCAACTGTGTCGTATTACAATACAATGGTAAAATTTGAAAGAAAAAATTAACGGAACAACAGCAGTCCTTCTGGTAGCTCCTATAGAAATTACCTAATTTAACTTATAAATTCCTAGATTCATATCTATTATTCAATAGCACTAAATTCAATATAATTTAGCAAGAGTCTTAGTACTGAAAGTTACAATATTCCTACTTTTATTCTGTTTTAGGATGGAATATTTTTTGGCAAGAACATACCGATGTTTTATGCCGTTCTGGTAGCCCTTCTTCTTTTCAACAAAGCACTAAAAGACAACGAAACACTGAAATCTCTGTACAAGTTTTAAACGATATTCTACGTAGATGCAAATAAAAGATTGCATAGTTGGTGGCATATTGTAAATTTATAACAAGTCAAAAAATGATATATAAAATACTTTTTCCTACAGTCTCAGTGTCAAAAAGCAAAGTTGCTATCAAAGTTGCTACGAAGATTCCAGATCGGTCGTCTTTCTCTGGAAAAGGAACCTCTTGAAGACGCTTCGGATGAAGCGTCAGTGAAGACCTATAATGACAAAGATCTAAGGTATATTCCCACGATTTGTAGTCAAATGAAAAACGTTTAAAAACATATATAAATCATAAATGATTCCTCGTGTTTCATCTACAGCTTAAAGTCAATGCAGATATTTCAGCCAGATAAACTGATTTACATACTCGCATATCTGTGACGGCTGATACTTTTGCATAGGTGCTCCGTTATTATATTGAAATAAATGAAGCAAAATTATACGAATTTGACACTCTACAGGATTGTTTGAATTCACCTTTTTTCTCGAGGGTCACCCTTCTCCATATAATGAATGGCTAATGTTTCATAATTTCATTAGTTGGTATTTTGTTAAGTTTATGTGTGAGCATTAAATTGTTCAAATACCCGACATTTGCAGGAAACAGATATCCAGGTAATTCGAAAATATATTTGTTTAGAATATATGGTTTTCAACAAAAAACTTTTTTTGTTTTAAGAAAATACGCACTAATTTTTAGTATTAAAAAGAAAGCCACTGCATTTTAAACCGACTGATCGTATTTTTAATCAAAATTTGACATTTGTAAAAGAATTGAAAGAGACTTCATGCATAGTTATCCCCTCATGGTGTGAGATATTTCCGTTGTACTATTTGTAACGTACACAAAAGTGCGGATTACTTTCAATATTTTAATACTAATAATAGACAGACTCTTTAACTACATGGAGGCTTATAAGTTTGTAATGGTTTTAGCAGAGTATGCTGAATCTATTCTATATTTAAGGTCTGGAGAGTAGAGCTCTACATTCTATTTCTTTTTTTATTGCTTTTCAGAATTTTTGATGTTAGCTTACCCAATACAGCTACTTAAAAAATATGAATGAGAAGTGCTTTCAAAACCGCAGATCTGGCAAAGGCCGTCAGCTATCAAATAACTGTCATTTGAGGTGTTATTTATTTAGAGAATAGTTTGCCATTTACGAATATGGATCGTTTAACAACCGAAGAACTTGTAAAAATAGTTAAAACTTACTGGAAATGTGGTGATTCAAACGTGAGCTTTCTCGCGAACAATATTTTTATGAGCGATGAAACTCATTTTTCACTCAATGGTTACGTCAATAAGCAAAATTGTCGCATATGGGTCTCGGAGAATCCAGAAGTGATTGTGGATAAGCTATTGTATCCGGAAAAGTGACGTTTTGGTGAGCATTGTAGTCAGCAGGTGTCGTTGGCCGTATTTTTTCGAAATTTATGCTGGAGGAACCCTTACCATCAATTCAGAGCGTTACAGCCATATTGATTGTGAACTGGGCGATGTGTGGTTTCAAATAGACGGTGCCGCGAGCCCCACGATCGAAGATGTCTTTATTACATGAAAAGTTAACCAGAAATCGTAATCTCACGTTTTTCCGGCGTCAATTAGCCATCAAGATCATGCAATTTGACGCCGTTAGACTTTCGGTGGGCAACGTCAAACATCGTATTTATGCAGATAATTCCCAAACGATAGAGCATTTGATAACCAACATTCATCAAGTTACCGCCGCACAGTGGGATTGCTTCATAAAAAAAAAAAATTGATAACCCTCTATTAGGGTGTCCCAACACGAACGCAAAACAGTCAATGGTATTCGGTACCGTGGAATGATAACCAGTTTTTTCGTGCCTAGAATTGAAGAAATGTGGCATGTGGCATGTGGTTTCAACAACACGGCGCCACATGTCATACAGCCAGAGAAACAATTCATTAAAGTCTTAAAAGAGGAAATTGGACGCTGCATTAATGAAATACCGCAGCATTTATGCAAAACAGTCATTGAAAATTTCATTAAAAGATCGCGTGTGTGCAAGCAAAGCCGCACTGGCCATCTGCCCGATGCACAGTGGGATTGCTTCATACATTTTCGTGCAATAAATATAAGGAGTTGTCGTAGAGTCTTGAAATTCGGCATAGAGCGTTTTATGACGTAGAGTAGCAAAAATACAAAGTTTCATCCAAATCGACCACGCCCATCGGCCACCGCCCATACAATTAAAAATTAAATTTTCGTATATATTTTTTTCTGTTAGGTAGAAATTCCTGTAACTTGGCATGGATCATCTATACTACGAAAACAAAATTTTTGGAAAGTTCCATCTAAATCGGCCACGCCCACCGCCCACCGCCCATACAACTCAAAATGAAATTTTCGTATAAATTTTATTCTGTTAGGTACAAATTTTTGTAACTTGGCATGGATCATCTGTACTACGGAAACAAAAATTTTGGAAAGTTTCATCCAAATCGGCCACGCCCATCGCCTATATTACTTAGAAAAAATAACCATTTCATCCACTACCCCCCTGACTTATTTTCTGTAAAAATATTTAGTAGTAGTAATTTGTAGCATAATTTCTTGTGACTTTTTTCATAAAATTTATAACTTTGTTCAGCAGTATAAAATATTACAAGGATTTTTTTTCCATAAATCGCAATAATATACTCCCTTCCTTCATTTTATTGCAGTCAGAGCATGGAGGTCGCCGGAGCTAACCTTTTTTTCATCCAAGGAAAACTTAGAACACTGAAATTTCAAGGGGTTTTTTTTTTTAATTTAAATAGTTTCGAAACTATTTATGCTATCCAGTTGTCATTTTTTCTTAAAGAATCACAAAATACCATATTTTTAGAACATCATGACATAAAATAGTTAAACGAACAACAAATTTACATATACAGGCCCCCAAGTTGCATTAAAATCTTAGTCGTTTTGCGCTTTACTTCTCCCAAGCATTTTTAGTAAGTAATTATTTTGCGATAAAAAATTATTTTTTTCAAAAAAGCAATGATGAATTTCTCTTAACTAAACAATTCCGTACAAAATTGCATCATTACATTTTTAATATTTTGCAGTCGAAAAATAGACTTTTTGCACTTAGAATCTCACTGTGCGCCGTGATACTTGTACCGCCCGAAATGTGCAAATAAGTAGTCGAAAACTACTTCAAATGGATCCACAGCTGCAACCAATCTGATAGATGGTCAAAGATGGTCATTTAAATGACATTTTATTTCGTATATAATGGCAAGGTCCAAGCATTACAATAAAATAAAAGTTGCACAGCTTTATGCGTGTTTTAGTTAATTTCTCTTTTGAAACTGAAGAATGAATATCACTATAGCTCAGAAACTTCAGCCTGGTAAATTAAAATATCATACTTTCACCCAGTCTCCACTTCCCTTGATGCAATAGTACCGGAAGTGGGATGGCAAAATCAATAGGTTCTCAACAAAAAATGCTCTGAATTCAAAAATCCAAATAAAAGAAGTGAAACTATAACTTTCCGAGGTTATCCGCCTAAATCTGCCCTTTTTATATCACTCACAGAACTAAGTTTACTAAACGCCTGATAAGTGTCAAATTGTGCAGAATTTAGTGCTATTGAGTGAAAGATATTAAATTGGAAATGTATGGGGTTAAATAGATAATTTGTATGGGAGCCTTCTGGTATCTCCCATACCGGTCGATTTTCTCAAATTTTATCATTACATTATAGTGAAATACACTAGACAAAAACTTAAGTAACTGCCGTGTAGTAATTGGTGATAATGACGGAAAAATATATTTCGAAAATCAGTCACATTGTATAGGAGATACCAGAAAGGGGATGTGACAATAACTTCAATTTTGAAATTCTAACTAAATTCGGTACAAGTGCTCGAGAGGTGAGATATGTGTTAAATAAATACAGTGAACAAAAATTTAGGCCACCACAGTCTAATAATTAGGAATTACAAAGGAAACTTGGAATTTCGAGAATGTTCCAATTTTGGAATTCTCATTGAAGCTACATTTCTACAAAATACTCAACGTGTGCCAAATTTCACTACATTTAATGCAACTATATAAAGGTGTGAAACCAAAAATATGCGGTATAGTACAGGGTGGCGCATAAGCAACGTTAAGATTTTACATTGCGAACACATTTTTTGTTTAAGTCTTTTTTTTCGTCTCTTTACAGAATTAAGTAAGTAATACTTGGGAAATTTATGATAGAAAGGCTCAGCACAGAACAAAGAACCACCGGTGTTCTATTTTACTTCGAAAGTCAGCATTCGATTATTCATATTGTTTATGTAAGAATTTTACTTCTGTTATTATAATTTTAATTATAAATGAATTTAATACTGTAGACTATACAGTATGTCAAAGCTTTTCGTAAACAGCTGACAATGATTATAGCAGTCAGTTTCGAACTTCGCAGATCTTTCAGATCGGTGAAGAGTTCTATTAAAACCACCCGAAAGACTACTTGTGTGCTGCCAACTGAAAAGAGACACCATTTTGTACAAACTTACATACCCGAAACTGAAGGTGAAAAATAAATAAAATTTGTGAATTATACTCTGAAACCCCCGTATATTTTTCTCTTAATTAAATAATTGATATTCCGAACCCCCATCTCAACACATATCATATTGAAATTTTTTTCATGTTCGAAATTATTCTAGCGCTCCAACAATTTACCGATTGGTTCAACGTTTTGGACAACAATGGGCTGTCTGTGATCTTACGCATGGTGGAATACCTCGTACAGTTCAAAATGAAGTTGCCATTGTTCGAGTGCAAGCAAGACGTTTTTAGACGACGTTCTCAGCAGTTAGAGATGTCTAGGCGGTCTTTGCAGAGAATTTTACATATGTTACATCT
>JAHXMU010000689.1:1184978-1198747 GCA_019455685.1 Philornis downsi | reverse complement strand
GATTATTCAACTCAATTCAAATATGCACCGATTTGTTCGATTACTTGTTGCCATTTTGAAGATAATTCTTCATAGGAGAGCAAAATTAAAAAAAACGTCATTTGCGACCATAAACCGTATGAAAAAATAGGTGGTAATCACCATATGCCTGTTCTTAACTATAACGTGGTTGCATAGGAACATCCCAGTCAAACCTCCAGAGCATCTGTCGAGTAACTACCAATGTGTTGTCCTGCCCGTTGTCCTGATCGATCACAATAGGGGAAGCCCTATTGCCCAGCCAAAGCTGACGAATGCTTCCTTCGATGGTTCGATTGTTAAGTTTGATGTTCTGCCAATCACACCAAATACACAGCAAAACCTTCCTGGCCGCCATTTGCTTCAGCTCACCACATTTACAGCCACCGTTTTCGATTAAAATAGTTTTAAATAATCCATTTTTCATTACCAGTCACCAGCCGCTACAGAAATGGTTCGATTTTGTTGCGATTCAGGAACGATTCGCATATAGAAATACGGTCCATGAGGTTCTTTGCGTTAATACCCGTAACAGAGCTTCTTTTTGTATTGAAGAAGTTCCAAGCGGCTGTCGTACAATGCTTAGCTCCTGTGCAATCGAAACAGTGCTTACATATCGGTCGAACCAGACGATTTCCATTATTAAATCGACATTTTCTACAAATGACCTACCAGAGCGTGAAGCATTTGTGACATCAAAATTCCAGAGAACAAAATTGTGCCCGATCGACGTTTACAACATCGAGACCATAAACTCTATTTGCATTTTCAGCTACTTGGAGTGCGTGTTCGCAATTTTCGACGAAAAACTAATAAATATGGTGTATTTTCTCCTTGTTGATGTCCACCTTTGACGCGCACTTAAACCATACAGGGTCAATCTGTGCCAGTGCCTATGAGATCTTATCATTCTAACGCCATCTAGCGCATTTCAATTGCACTTATACAACGAAAGATGCTAAAACCATTTATTTGAAAAATAATAATATATATATCTTATTTACTTTGTTGAAGTTAAATTAAAGTTACGAGAGCGGTATCAAAACTAGTCGAGCTGACGAATAGATGGTGCTAGTAGTATGGAAAAAATATTTTGGTTAAAAGTGGCTACCTTATAGAACATATGATTTCAGTTTCGAGGCGTCACGTTGTTTAGTAGTTTGATTTGATCCTTGAAAAATAAACGATGTCAGTGAATTTGTAAACATTGAAAAAAATAGGTCTCATGTGTCAAAACTTATATCAACGTAGCTAAGCGCATCAAGATCTAACTATTGCATAGCATTAATAACATGTTGGAATATGCGCAAATGCACCAGCATGACAGATGTTCGGAAAACAATTCTAGCCTTTGATTGTTTATGGACGTGTCAAAAGCAAACTTTATAACTATAGAATCTCAATCCTAGTTCAATCATTGGACTAATAACTAACTCTATATAATTGAACCGACAAACATTTACGGATGACAGTTCATTCGAAAGAAGTTCAATCATTGGACTAATAACTAACTCTATATAATTGAACCGACAAACATTTACGGACGGCAGTTCATTCGAAAGAAGCCAATGTCCGACCATTGCCTCATCTAAAAGATACCGTGAGCAATATATAACTCATGATATATGAACCATAAAGGTGACGTTAGGTCAAAGTTCGGCAGGCAGGAACGGCAGGCGCACAATATACACACGAGGGCGAATTGCTACCTACAAACACAACTCATTACTTATGGGTAATGTGTAATCGGCATCTGAACACTACAAAGTATACCTGAGAAATGAGTTGCACCAATCGTATGAGAGTAGCTACCCACCGTCTTGGATAATTACTAATCATAGCTACGCATTTTTTATGACTAATACGTACTTCTATACATTACTCACAGCCCTCGGTAACCAATGGGTAAGGTGCTTATATGTAGCACATGCTCATTTTTGTTTCAAGGTATGAAAAAAAAAAATTGCAAGATATCAAAAACGGAGCTTGCATTTGGACTAAATGTCAGCATTTATATAGTACCAAAAATATTTTAAAGAAAATGCATGTAATTCGAAAAGGAATTCCATTTCCATTTATGGAAGTAACACAATTTTTGACTTATACCAAATTATATTCGCCATATAACATTAGGAAATGTTGAAAAAATCGCTAACAAGTCATAACCTTTGCGAAATATTTGCTAACAATAGTGAAGTTAATCTCTTGAAAATATTAAGAATGTATTTGGTGGAGTCTGCAAAAGCAGATGCACAAAGTCGACCGGCACTTGCCTGAATGAACCATACCAAAGAGTCGCTGTAACCATGACAAACTGGAGAACAAGTAAAACAGATTAATGTGCTTAGAATTGTTGGCTACATGCAGCTGCAGTGTACCCCCAAAAATCGTCCGCAAAGGAGTGTGTCAAAGGGTAGACGAGAGGAAGATGCGATATTCTTTATGGCAAGTAGATGTAAAGCATTTTGCAAACTATTGCTGCCGACCATAACATAGAGGGCATCTCATAACCAAGAATATTACACGCACTTTTGCATAAGACCATTAAATCGTATTGTCATTTGTCGAATCTAGAACATTTCAGTGAATTTCATTCCAGTTCTTGGAATTGTCTAACTCAATAAAAGTCAAGTGCCTCAATTCATCCGCACTTGAAGTACAAGTATCTTTAGTTTCTGATAACAGCACTGAACATCTTATTCGAATATCGTATTTATATGTACTTATAGATATATATATATAGGTATAATAGCATATTTCTCTGTTCTTTTCTATCTACTTAGTTTTTACCTTTTTATCTCATTTCTGTTGCTTCTTTATTATTACGTTTCCATCCTACTGTTAGTTATTTATATTGTGCTTTTATCAATTAATTTGCAGTTTGCCAAAAGGTATTTTTATGCAGCAATTCCATGTTGTACTACAGTGGAGGAATTCCACTTGGCAATTGCGAGTACGTGCATTCTCTGGCACGGATGTATTGCCGTATCCTTGCAAGAAAGGGCTATGATTGCAGTTCGCAAATAATGAAGACGATTGTGAAGCAATTTTGTGTTGAGGAGATAGACGATTTCGTAAGAGCTGGCAGGAGTACAAGAAATTAATTTAAGAGGCATAAGAATTCTTTGAGAATGTGTGTGTGTGTGTTGTTTTTTTCTTTGCTCTGTGTGTAAAGAAGGAAACGGAAATGGCATCTGGGCTCGAATTATACGATTAGCATAGTAGTAGTGCACGTAATTAATTAAAATGGAAGCGAGAGTTTTCTGCGCGCACAAAGTGTAAAATTGAATTGTAAATTTCTGGCGTACACAGAAAAAATCTTGATAATGCCGAGAATTCTAGGAAAATTTATAATTGGATTCAATTTATTGTTAAAGGTGTTGCCGTACTGAAGTTGGAAAGTTAATATGTATTTTGATTATACGTACTTTTTGCAGATTAGTAGAGATGAATGTAAATTAGCAGAATAACATAATTTAACGAGATTTTTTTTTAATTATTCCAACGTTTTTGTTGATTAGTTCGTGATTGAAGGCCTTGGAAACGAGAATACGTTGCAGTTCTTAAAAACAACAACGAACAAGGAAAATGATTGTGAAATCAGATGGCGAAATAAAAATAATCTTAGAAAATGTAATGAGTAACTTACACTTCCAGTAGCCAAAATAAGCCGGAGAAATGACGATTAACAGCCGTAGGCCATGGCTATGGAAAAAGGCTCAATACTTAAAATTGCTCACACAAAATTGCGATACGAAAATTAAAAAAGCGATGATTGAAAGTGCAAAATATTTCGATGGATGCGGACACCTTGCAGGTAGTTGTATCCAGGAATTCGTCCACTAGATAAACATTAACATTAATGAGATTATGTGTTTATCAGAACAAAGGCCAGAAAAAAAATTTCCATCAGGTGAATCAACATACTCGCGCATTCAAACAACGTCATTTTGCGTAGCTGAAAATGTACGAGGAGGGCCAGAAGGTTCATGTTAAATCGTTAGGTTGTTATAAAAAATTTGAACTAAAGCATAATAAAAGCAGCAAAATGATACAATTCTGAAGTTATCCGCTGGGAAATTTTTACTAAGCCGTTCAATTTGTGTGTATGGCACCCTAAGAGGCATGACAATGTAGTCCATTTTTATGATACTATTTTCAAATTATAATACTGTGCAATTAAATGATACATGTGAACCTAGGAATAGATGATCTACACTAGATAATTTGTACAGGGGAGGTAATCGAAATAACCTAGTTATCCGGGTTTATATTTCAAATTTTGCATAGTATGGTAATGTAACGCAATGCAATACAAATTATTGATTGCACAAGAAAAATTCAATTTCAGTAAATCGGTAAATTTGCATGTGAGGCAGTATCAGACGTGCAAAAATGTCACCCGTTTTCAGTCTCAGAACTAAATTTATTAAACGCATAATTTTTAACGAATGTGAATTAATTTTGTGGAATTGCTTGAAAAATAAAAACAAAACTAAGAACACTCATTTGAATTTTAGTCGTTCCTGCCATGGTCATGGTTACTAAATCGATTTATCTCAAGTTTTGCTAAGCACTAAAAATCAATAGAATGGACAAATATCTAAATTACTGCAGCCTATCAAGCTGAAAAATTGAATTTCATAAAATCCTAATTGGTCGATTTTTTTTTTATGGAAGGTGCCAAAAGGAATATGGGAGTGGTTTCCATTCTCGCACACAAGTTTTGCGATTTTTTGAAGTGCATCAATTTAGTTAAATCTGGTTCATTTGAATAACATTCAATTGCGGAACAATCTGTCAATTTGTATGGGAAATACCAGATGAGTTATGACCATGCAGCCTATTTTCCCAAATTGAGCGATGTCAGTGTAACTAAATAGAACCTATCTACATGTGGAATAAATTAACCATTAGTATAAGACGTATCTAAAGATGCACAGTTAGTCGATTTGCCGATTTGTTTAAATAGAACATACGATATGAAGAACAAACATTTCGTTTCAGAAAACATTGAAAAAGCTCTGTTTGACATAGTCTAATTGTCATATCTCTGCTCTGATTGGGAAAAATATTAGGCGGTGCCATGTACGAGTATTCAGAAGTTTCAGAACAAAATCTACGATCGTTTTCGTATCCGGCTACATGGTCGAAAATGGCCTAATCGACTTAAAAAATTATGAAACACTTTTTCAAAAAGAGGTACTTGGTATCTTAAACGTTTGATTCTGATTGCCACATTTGTTGTCGTATCGTTAATCGAACTCTGATTTGGAGTTCATGTCTTTCAATAACACAAAACTTCCCGCTGAAACTGATTGGGAACCTATGCGACTGTGTTTCGGTTTACCTGAAATCGCTATGTCGCTACCTTTATAGTGCGCAACTATTTGCCCGCTGGTTGCCAATACATGGCGCCAGCTGTAAGTAATAGTCGATTCTGCCATAACTTAAACGCCATGAGCCAAGCTTAGGCATATGATAAACATACCACCTCGACACAATAGTGATTTTTTTGGACGTCATATTCTTTTGGTTGTGTGAATATGTGTGATTTTGTGCCAAACAATCGTCATATGCGGGAAGTATTGATTTTCTTTTTTCAATCGAAGAAAACGGCGGCTGAAGCTCATTGAGAGCTTTAAAACGTTTACGGAGATGCTGCTTTAAGTGAAACAACGTGTAGAGAATGATTCCATCACTTTAAAGACGGTGATTTTGATATTGACGACCGTTGGCGTGAACGAAGACTTCGAAGACACTGAATTGACAGTATTACTTGATGGAGATCCATATCAAACGCAGGTAGAGCTTGCGTCAGTATTAGGAGTTACCGACCAAGCCATTTCCAAGCGATTGCATGCGTTAAGAATGATTTAAGAAACTTCGATTCGTTATGAGTTGAAACCAAGGAACGTTGAGCGTCGTTTATTCGCCTGTGAACAACTGCTTCGGCGACAAAACAGGAAGAGATTTCTTCACCATATTGTAACGGGTGATGAAGAATGAATTCATTACAGCAGTCCAAAGAAAAATAAAAAGTCATGGGGGCTGCCCGGTCATGCCTCTACGTCGTTGCGTCGGCCGAATATTCACACTGTGAAGGTTATGCTCTGAATTTGGTAGGATCAAGTCCGTGTTATTTATTACGAGCAGTTGAAACCAAGCGAAACCATCCCTGGGGATCGGTATCGACTTCAATTAATGCGATTGAGCCAAGCTCTGCGCGAGAAATGCCTACAATACGCGGAGAGGAACGAAAAAGTCATTCTTCAGCATGACAATGCTCAGCCTCACGTGGCCAAGCCCATTTAAACCTATCTGAAAACGCTGAAATTGGGGGTCTTACCCCATCCGCCATAGTCTCCAGATATTTCGCCGTCCAATTATCACTTCTTCCGTTCTATGGCACACGGTCTGGCTGACCAGCAGTTTCACTCAAAAGATGAACAATTTTACCATGACGGAATGCGAGCTTTATTATTATAAAATGGCCAGTGATGACAACTATGAGATTTTACGTAAGATAGAAATTTGCTAGATTCTACTTACAGGTTATTTTATAGTTATTCTTAGTCACTCTTTTTTTTCTAATATTTGTTTAGTTGACATTGAAACACGTACCTAAAATGAAAAGTCATAAAATTATATTTAAGAAAAAGTTTGCATTTACATATTTTAAAACATAAATAGAGAATACATTATGGAGCGAAATTCGGGACATAAAGATTTTTTATTTCATATTCTAATAACAGCAGACAGATCTCCATAAAGAAGCCTGTAAATTACAAAATAGATTGTTTGAAACAGAACGTGGACATTATTCCGGACACTATACTTATTAGAAAAATATTTACTAGAGTATAACAGAGAAATTTCTTCTTTTTTTTATGAAGGCGAACGATGTGTTTTAAGTAGGAAATTATATAAATGTACAACTTTTCTAAGCAATGGTACTTTTGACCACCTATCGGCAATTCCTAGTGCATTTTACCAAAAAAAACAATTTTTTTTTGTTTTGCGGTGGTCTCGATTCCCATACATAATAAGGGTATTTCGTATTTCTAATGTAGCCACTAATACGCCAAAATAAGCCAAGTTTTGTCCACTTTATTTCGTTTTATTGATTTTGTCCAAATAGCAAATGATATCAACTTAGATATATTCGTCCCATCGCTCGCGAGAAAACATGATGCTCTCCCAAAAAACTCCACTGTTAGTAAGATGAAATTTGAAGTTTGAGTATTATATTATATATATTTTGAAATGAAGTTATGCAATATTCGAATTTGAGGTCAGATATCATAACTTCAAGATAAAGGAAAAAAACACGAATAGTAAACAATTCGTACTTACCAGCGGACTCCACGCCGTAGCAAAGACGACAAAATGATTCACATCAATAATTCGATCTTCATTTCAAGATAAATGTTAAATAAAAAACAGCTGATCAGAGTCAAACTAAATTTCAAACTAAACGACATCAGAAAAAGAAATGTCGATATACTAGCAGAAATCAACTCTAAAAAATGGGTAGTTTTCATGATATTTCCACGAATTTTGACGATTAATCTTTTACCTAAGGTAATATAGTTGTGGGCGTGGTAAACTGTAATGTACTCATTTCCATTCATTTAAAACACGGATAAAGTCTATCGGTCTAGATATATAAATTGTAGTATAGAGAAATCCAATGTATTTGCATGGCATTGAAAGCTTTATTTGTCATAGTCAGAAGGATACGGATTAGGTCAAATATGCACCATTTTTTTCTCGATATATTGTTACCGTTTTAAAAGTAATGCTATAACGAACCTCTCATAGAAACCCTTGTCTCCCTATTGGCAAACAAAATGGGCTTCTTTTGAGTCGAACTTTTCAACAGCAAAATTATATATATATTAGTTAGGAGATTTTAACCTCTTCCATACGAATCAAAACGATAGGCGGGCTAAGTTCAAAATAGAGGAAGCGGTCAGAAGGACGCACATTGTAAAAGAATGTTGTAGGAAGAAATGGAGAAAGTAATTTGAGTCTTTAGATGGTGAAAACGACACCTAGAAGCTATGTTGCCGAAAGAGGTATGAATACCAAATAAACTCTAAATTCAAATTCTGGATGATATCTGTTCAAAAGATATGTTTTACTTAAAGACAAAAATCAACAATTACTGAGATATTCCGGCTTTCTATCGCTTTCTTGACTGTTCATGTTACTTCTTCATTTGCTTCGTAATCGCATAACGGCTAAATCCGTAAATAGAAAAAGAAAATTCTAATCTATTTTCAATTTTCTTAACAAATCAATTCCTTAACTGAAAAGTGTAATCACATAAAACCTTCCATCTATTTTAATCAAGAGTACATTTTAATCTGCACTTTTAGGTACAATTACTTAAGCTTAATTGCTCGAGGCGAAAAATTATATTTTTTTTTTCACTTTTTCATAGGGGCGTGAAAAATGCAGAGAGTGTTAGATATGAAACGTTAGCGAAGTGGTGAAAAAGGGGGAACAAGTTTATTGCGGCTCGGGGAACACTTAAGATAAATTGCAATTTATTACCACGAGCGCCAACATCAAACAATTTAAACGTTCTTCTTCCCCTGGTATACGCGGGCGTGCATGTGTGTGAGTGAATGGAAAATCTACCAACAACCTGTTTAACACACTCACACATACAACGATAAACTTTTCTAACTCTCGTCCCTTACCTCACGCACCGATTCCTTCATTCGTCCAAGGAAACACGATTAGACACTACCACACACTCGTGTTTTTCGCAATATTTACTAAGTGCTTTAAGCTCCATTTAAGCTGCACATAAAGATTTACAGCGATAATTGTTTAAGTGTTAAATGGGTTTCTGCTCGTATGTTTGTGTGTGTGTGCGTGTGTGTGTATTAGAGAGGCGAACGGGCAGATTTTATTGGCATATATGCGTGTTTAGCTGTCGTAGTTCCTTAATGATTTACCGGAAATTTGTTGGCTAAATCAAGACATTTGATTGCCACTAGTAGAACATGCTGAAACATTGAAAGGCCTAAATTTATGCGGACAGGATTAAAAGTTCTTTGAAATGTCATTAAATGGTTTACTACATATCCCAAACATCTACGAGGTACATATGGAAATTTTGGCTAATGGAGCGAATTGGGTCAGTAAAATTTCGTAGTAAATGCAGTTGCAGAAAAATTAAATTCAACAAATTTTCCACTAAAATTTTAGTCGAGGAAAAGAGAAGTGGTAGCTATATGTTTTAAAAGCTGTATGTTTTGGACTTTGCAGCACTATAACTCCCTATCATACGATCTGAAATTGATGAAGCACAAATATACAGCTGTTTAGCATTTACTAGGGCATACAATTTGAATGGATACTTCTTATATATTCTATAAAAATTTATTTATGCTCTTAGAAATTTAGTAGTAGTATAGCGACATGTTGAACACGGTAACTCCGGCCAAGCCAGCATACAATATACATATTTATTGTCTTCCCTTAAATATGAGGATCTATACGCTAAATGAAAAGGATCTAAATGAAAGGATCTATACGCTTTGAAAATGTGCCCCGCTATAGCGTTCTTTTGGACCAAATTCAGCATGAACTGACATGTTTGTAATCTCTACAGGAATAACGAATTTGGAAATAGTTGGACCGCTACTCCTAGTCCTTCCCAAATGGGTTAATTGACCACGAAAGTATTATTACTGTAACTACAGCAAAAATATAGCAGAAACAAATGCTAAAAAGACAGTCATGTCAAGAATGTTTCAAGGCGGTTCGTTTATTTTAAAGATAGTGGCCCAAACTATCAGAAGAAGTGAGGTTTTTTTCTTCAAAAGCCAAAAACTTGCATTCCAGTTTTCATTTTAAAGAAAATGCAACAAACTATTTTTTGTTTTCTAATTCACTAAACTGTGATAACTTGTTGTCTCTCCTTCCTGAATATATATTTAAGACATAGGTTTTTCTCGGTATGTCTGCAAAAAAGTTCAATTCGTTTTTAGTCTTAAAGATTATAATTCAAAGAATTACAATAGGAAAATAATGATGTATTTTTCATGCTGGTCCATCAGGCTTTGACAAATGTTGATACCCTATTTTTCAGACTCTGTTCCCTTCTTTCGCATAAGGCATTTAAAATTTTATGAAGCAAACTTTATCGTCATAAATTATATATGGAGACAAGTACATATAGGTATATTTATCAATAAATACTATCACATTTTGTAGTATTTGTGTGTAAGAACATTTATAAATCTGATTTTGTATAACGATATTATGTGATATTATTTTACGTAAAAATAACCATTAAGAGGTTATGAAGAAACTACTTGACCGATTCCATTAATAGAATTTAAATTATTAAATTTCCAGTAACAAATGGAGAAGTATAGTAAAGGTTTGAGGACTGGTATCCAGAATAAGTTTTTCGCATATGATATCATATACGAGTACACTGCAACAATCCTATGAATGAATGCAGTGTAAGGAAATTTCACTTAAGTCTACCATCTATTTTGGTAATATGAATTTATAAATAAAAAGAAATTTATAATTGTATTATTGGTATTGGTATTATTAGGCGGTATATCGTGTTGTATAAGTGCGATTGGATTGCACTAGATGGCGTTAGAAACATAAAATTTTGCACTCATAGAACCACTCACACAGCTTTGCGATTGCTTGACTCAGCGTTGTTTGAGCGCGTGACAAAACTGGGTAGATACCAGAAGAGCCTGTTTTTAATATGGCTTATTTGCAATTCCTGATTACAATATAGCTGTACTGAGTCAGATTTTATAAAGTAATACGTAATATAGATTTACAACAATTACCGTATCTACCACACGATTAAAAGAAATACAAAATCGAATGCAGGGAAACAAAATCCTATATTTAATGTATAAAACTTATTAATTAATTTTAAATTAATGGTTTTAATTTTAAAGTTAGAATTATACATTTTCTACATTTGGTGAATATAAAACAATAGAAAATTCTGTCCATATGATTCTCCCAGATATAGTCAACTTCTGTTATATCGAATTTAATGCTATGCTAAGAAAATAAAATACAAAACGACATACCTAAAATATACCACTGAATAGTTCTTTATAACTTTGTCCACTGATATAAAATTTGGGTGAATAGGAAGAAGGTAAAATTTCCGAACATACTTATAATTTCTAGCCAAAATCTTACTCTCTACGTAAAGAAATGTTACTGCCTTTGGCGTAATAATTAATATATTAATTCGTTGTGGACTAAACGAATTTCAACTTTAAATATTGGGCTGGTGCTAAACCACAACCCCAAATATAAGGTGTACTAAAAATTAAATCCAACGTTTTTCCAATACATTGCGTCAGTAATTTATATCTTTTGTTATGTAAGAGCGATCGATACGCTAGATGGCGTTAGAGAAATAAAAAAACCACTAAGATAGTTTTGTACTGCTCGACTCAGTAAGAGCGCTTAATAACTGAATTCCGGTAAGGTTAGGTTAGGTCAGTGTGGCAGTCTGAATAGACAGACTCACTTAGACTACATAGTTCATTGTGATACCACGACCACTAGAACTATGGATGTTCCTAGTTTCCTCCGTTGAACAATCCTAAGCGCCCCAAGAAGCTCTTAAGTCGGACAATATCTATATCGTCCAGATCCTCTAGGTCATTAAAGAAATAAGAGCCCAGTGTTAATCCCCGCCTGTTCGCCAGGGCGGAGCAATTGCAGAGAGGGATTTCTACAGACTTCTTCTCCTCTTCATCTCCACAACTCCTGCAGAAGTCACTAGTCGCTACCTTCAGTGTGACTGCTTGTCTTCTAATCAGATAGCGTTCCGTCATGACCGATGAATACCGGCAAAGAGAATTATAATTCTAACTTTATTTTAATCGATATAGACGAGAACGCAAGCCAAGTGGCTGAAAATGTAATTGGTGTTTATGGTCCGGATACTGTAACAGAACAATTTTAGTTTAATCGGCTCCATTTCCGTAATTTCAATGCCAAAGATACACCACGTTCTGGAAGGTCAATTATCGAAAATGTCGATAGAATAGCGGAAATCGTCAAGTTCGACATCCCAGGAGTTAAAGTTTTACACAAAAACGTTTTGAATCACTTAAAAAAGTCTGAATATAAAAATGAAGCTCGATGTGTAGATGTCACAGGCGTTAACGTAAGAAAACCTCATGGACTGAATCTCTATATGGGAATTGCAGCTAAATCGTAACAAAATCGAACAAATTCCGAAATGCATGCTAATTGGAGATGAAAGGGTGTCACATATGATGGTATCAAGCACATTCGGCCGTGGTCGAATCGCAGTTAGACGAAGATATGTGCTCATCACTTGTTTCTTACGTTATTTTCATGCTTAGTTGCCTGTGGCCAAAAATTAGTGTTATCCAGTATAATCTATAGTCATTTCGTTCCATTCTTCTACAAATAAAAACAAACAGCCTGAAATCTATTTAAAACCGGCAGTAAACAGTAGAACTGTGCGTTTAGTGAGATTGATGGGGCATGAATTGAATTGTTCTCCCATAGCCAAACTCTTAATTCATATCAGTATTATTAACGGTAAGACCTTCCGAAAGGAACAATCGCCCAGAAGAGGCCAGCTTTGGTCAATAGGGAGAATTTTTTCCCCCTCAGGACAACGACAGACCAGATACAACTTTTGCGACTCACCAGAATGCCGGAGCACGATGTGGAAGTTCTTGTACATCCAGTTTAAAGTTCGGACTGGCGCTCAGTGATTACAACATCTTGCTGCCAATGCAAATGAATTTGCTGTGATCGTTTTCCCTAGTTTTTTGATAATAAGGATAAGGGTTTCTATGAGAATTGCCTTCAAAACAGCAACAAGTTGTCGTCAAAAAATTGGTGCGTACATGACTTAACCCGAATTTCTTTTTGGTACGCCTTAATGAAGACGTACTATTCGGTTCAAATCAGAGAACGCAGTACCTAACATATCACACTCCCCTATTTTTCAGAGCCAAATGAAAATTAAACCAAAAACTAAAACTACAAAAGAAACGTGCCAAAACAGCTCTAACCTAACAAAAATAAAACTATTTGCAATCGTTTAAAAACAATTTGTTTACGCTTAAATAATAGCAGCAAAAAAAAAAACAACTCCAAAGGCAATTGAGTATAATCAAACGAGCAGAAAAATATCGGTGAAACGGAAACGGAAATGAGGGAAAACAAAGCAATAACATAACTACATTCATACATATAACTATATACATATATATATTACTATTTACAATGCTATCACAATGTGAGTGCTATCACAACAAGCCTTAAGGATTCGCACACACATACATTTGCTATTCTCACATAAACATACATCCTTTGTGGAATCACACTCTCCTTCGTTTATGGCTGTGTACGAATATTTCAGAGAATTTCAGTGGTAATGGTGTGTATGAAATTCCATGCGATAAGTGGAAATATTTTCTATTGAATCAGTTTATTAAGTATTTTACGCTTTTTACGTGTCGCTTCAAAATAAACAACATAAAAGTAAAAAATTGAAATTCTATAAAAAAAACACCGCATTGACACGGAGAAAACTATTACTCATACACACATACAATTTAATATACGAGCATGCGATTATGTTGCCACAAGCTAAAGATCTGTGGGAATTACTTGTTATGAAACAAATTGTGCCAACAAGAAGCGCCTCAACCGCACCAAGAGGATAAAATCAAATATGGCAACAC
>JAHXMU010000689.1:1170551-1184578 GCA_019455685.1 Philornis downsi | reverse complement strand
GACATCCATATAGGAGTATACTGCAAACTTTATGCCTGTATTGTTGTATGTGGATATCAATGCGAATATAATACACTCGAAATGTATTTGCTTGGCTGCAGAATGACAACATAGTTCGCAACACCACCAACTCTACTAAGCGCTCTCTCTCTCCCTCACTCTATTCCCCGAAGAGCTATTATACGCGTATACAATTTGAGCCTGTCAGTGTTTATTTAGTTTTTTCCTCACATTGCACGTTGCTACAGAATATCATCATAAATTATATATGGAGACATGTACATATATTTATCAATGAATACTATCACATTTTGTTGTATTTGTGTGTAAGAACATTTATAAATCAGATTTTGTATAACGATATTATGTGATATTATTTTACGTAAAAATAACCATTAGAAGGTTATGAGGAAACTACTTGAACGACTTCATTAATAGAATTTAAATTATTAAATTCACAATAACAAATTGAGAAGTATAGTTTGAGGTTTGAGGACTGGTATCCAGAATAAGGTTTTGGCATATGATATCATATACGAGTACACTGCAACAATCCTATGAATGTAATGAAATTATGATGAATGCAGTGTGAGCAAATTTCACTTAAGTCTACCATCTATTTTGGTATTATGAAATTATAAATAAAAAGAAATTTATAATTTTATTATTGACATTGGTATTATTAGGCGGTATATCGTGTTGTGTAAGTGCGATTGAATTGAATTGTTAGAAACATAAAATTTTGTGCTCATAGAACTACTCGCACAGTTTTGCGATTGCTTGACTCAGTATTGTTTGAGCGCGTGACAAAAATATGTTGTATATTTCACAATTGTTCTTCAATAAAGGCAAAAACGCAAGTCACACGACCAAAAATTTGAACGCTATTTATGATCCTGATACTGTAACTGTGCTCTGGAAATTTGCATGTCAAATATACACCACGCCCTGATAGCCAAATTGTCGAAAATGTCGATAAAACAATGTAAATCATTAAAACCGACATGTCACGTTAGCACTGTTTCGGTTGCCCAAGAGCTAAACATTGCGCAAAAAACCCTTTGAAACCACCCAAATTAGGCTGGGTATAAAAAGATGTCCGATGCACAGGTGAGACAAGAGTTAACGCAAAAGAAAAGAAAAAAACCTTATGGATCAGACTGCCATCTGCGAATCTCTGTTGAATCGAAACAAAACCTAACCATTTCGGAAGCGACTGGAGACTTGTGACGAAAATAAAGTGACTAACGACAACGCTAGCCGAGAGCGACAACGACTTACGACAACGTGGCCGAATCGCAGTGAGCTGGCGCAGTGGTCAAGCCAATGTTGACTGCCGGGAGAGTTTTGTTGTATTTTTGGTGGAATTGGCAAAAAATCATATACTCTGAACTACTTCCCTATGGCTAGTTGCTTAATTCGAACCAGTAGAGTCAACAATTGGACTGCCTGAAAGAAATAATGCGCCCAGAAGCGGCATACCAGAAGCGCCAGGAGGTTGGTTGGGAGTTTCTTATGCATCCATTTTACACCAAGTGATTTCCACCTGCTTCTTTCTCTAGCGAATAACCTTGCAGATGAAAAATCGACTGTACAAGTCTTTTGTCAATAAAAACGAAGATTTCCGTGTAAGAGTCATGATGGAATTATCTCCAAAATGGCAATGGCTTATCGAACAAAGTAGATCATCATATCATGCTAAAACAATGGATTTGCGCTCAATAAAATATCACTGTCTGGCACAGAAAATACTGAGGCCGATTAGTTTTCTATTAATTTCTTGCATTTTCTTGTGAACTAGCGCAGCGCGATAGTTAGAATTATCGACTATCGTTCTCATGATCGGTGGTTCTACCATTATTTGAGCTTTGGTCACGTCGATATGTCTGTTACCACAGAAAATACTGAGGCCGATTAGTCTTCCATTAATTTCTTGTCTTTACTTCGGACCGACCGTGGCGCGATAATCAGTACTAGCGACTATCGTTCGCATGCTCGGGGGTTCAATGCCTCACACAGTCATCTATCATTATTTGAGCTTTGGTTATCTCGATATGTCTGATGAATACTTCAAGTAGTCAGGAAATCGAAGGGTCTAGTAAATGCTATTTAAACTGTGTCGTTAGAAATCATTGTTAAACTGTAGGTCCTGTTGATTGAGTCTAAAAATAGGATGCATGTAAGCTCACAGAATGTGAGAAGCTCTCACATACGGCGCTTCAAATGAATATTTAAGCCAAACAATGAACATTAAAGCAAATTCAATGCTTTTGAAACTGGAGACCAGATATTTTCTCTCAGGGAAATCCCGGGAAATGTTGATGATTGCATTTCCTGCTTGTTTTTGAAACTGGAGACCAGATATTTTCTCCCAGGGATATTCCGGGAAATTTTGATGATAGCATTTCCCGCATGTTTTTGAAACTGGCGACCAGATATTTTCTCTCAGGAATACCCCGGAAAATTTTGATGATAGCATTTCCTGCTTTATTTCGGTAACTTCGATCAGAAACCCCGAGAAATGTTAAGTATTTTAAATGTAATCTAGAACATCAAATATTGGCAGCGATAGCATAGACTTCGTAAATTTTAGGTTGTGCACCTACTGTACAAATGACCGATTTAATTCATACATTGCTACATTCATATCTTTTATCCAGATGTACTAAATTCGGTTAAATTTGGTAGGTATTAAACATTTGCTGAAAACAGATTCGGAAATGAAAATAGAATAATATTATTAAGATCATTCTGATGCTGGCCGATTTTCATTTTTTTATTTTTTCCAATTTTTCGTCTTCAATATGTAACTTCTCGGTTCATTATACTGATTTGCATTGTTTTGTTTAACTAAATTAAAGGTGGTCATTTAGGTGGTCCTCGGATGTCTTCCACCCAAACAACTGGTTTAATTTATTTATTCCTAATTTTATATCTTTCAAGCAGTTGTATTTTAAATAAACTTTGTTCTCAAAATTGGAATAGACGGCATTGTCATGTGCCTTCAGGTAAAATTAATCGAGTTATCCAAACTTTATTTTCTCCATATTATGTCTAACACTGGGCGGCAATGAATTTAGTTTTTGTCTGTTGCATTGCTTTCAGTACATATATTTAATAACATTTGAAAAAATCACCCAAATCGGCCACTCCCTATGTGGTAACTCCCATACAAACTGCCCATTTAATCTCTTATATAGTCCTAAATTCATACCTTTCATTCAATTACTCTAAATTCGGTATTTTGCCAATGAAATGGACTGCGCTGCCAGGCCCCCATAGGCCAGCACATACATAGATTGTTCGATTTAACTGTAATTTTGTTTATTTATTAGGCTTTCATTCAAAGCCCCTTCTAGTGACGTTCACTCTCTTCAAACAGCAGAAGGACTTGTGGTGAAGGTACATGTAAGTCAGCTCACCCGACTGAAATTTCTAGATTGGTTTTAAAGTGCTTTAATTGAAAGTATTTGTCGATAAGAGCCTAGAAATTCATCACGCTTCATTTATTCCTACGCACACTACCTATGCAAAGGGAGCTTGAGTAAAAGTATACGTATGTAAGACAGTTCACCTGACTGACTGAAAAGACATTTAATCATCCATTACATTACAATGCACGTAATATTTCCTAGTTCTATAGTCTATTTCATACTATCCAGCTACTATCAATTTATACTAATCTCATAAATCCTTATACAAAATGAGAAGACCAAATCAAATCGTATAAACCTTTCAAACCGAATCATATTGCCACAAAACTCATTATTGCTACTGCTGCCGGTGTTACAGTTTTATTGGAATTACACATTTTCAGCATCTTTTTTTTTCATTAGTCATTCAATGAATGAATTGTGGTTTTGCTTTTTAACAATTGATTACACAATAAAACCCAGTTGCCAAGATAATGAAACATTTCTCAGACCACTGATTCAGTTCGAAAGTTAAGCAACAAATTGAAATATTTTATGTTTACAGCCGATGGAATGGAAAGACAGGCAGCCAAACAAAAGAGTGGTAGTAAAACCGAAAACACCTACGATTATCTGAAATTAAATTCTCAGTCAGCTAATGATGGATATGCTTTGGATTCAGTAGGCAGGTGACGTTTAGGTATGTACCTACGTAATCTACGTAATCCTACTTGTTATTAAAAGCAAAAGTAGTTACGTACGTGCAAGTATGATATTTAATATCATTCTTCGAATATGAAACCACAACAAACTTGTGACTTTACAACGAAGACTGTTGTGAATTAGTTTCATTAGTTATTTTGTGTGGTAGAAAACATTTAGAAATCAAGGTAAGTTGTACAAATATTATATCGAACAAAAATTGCGTGTTGTAAAAGTAATTTGAGTAAAAACTGACAATTTGTTTGCGGTTTTGTCTAAATTACGAGGATAATATTTCAATATAAACTGACGCGATTACAGGGATGTTATTAACAAATATTTTCATTCAACAATTAAACACTATCACGCGTTCTAGCATGGAAGAAACAGATAAATGTTTCCCATTAAATGAGTATTTTCAGATTTTTAAAATTATCACTGGTCCCCTGTTGGTCGATATAAAAGTGAAAGGAAGTCCAGTATTTTTCCGTATGAGCGCAATCGCAATCCGTATGAGCGATGGCGCTAGAAAGATACCGTTTCGTCCTCGTAAAACTAATTAAAGAGTTTTTTTTGCTCGTGTTAATGTTGTTTGAGCAAGCGTCAAAGATGGACACCAGAAAAGAGAAGTCCAGTATTTTTCCAATAGGTGGCTTCAGCAATCCGGTTCTCGCGTTGTATGAGTGCAATCGCGTTACATTAGATGGCGCTAGAAAGATACCGTTTCGTCCTCGTAAAACTAAATAGTTTTTTTTTTTGCTCGTGTTAATGTTGTTTGAGCAAGCGTCAAAGATGGACACCAGAAAAGAGAAACCACGTCATACTGCGTCTTCGATTAAGGTGAAAACGCAAACCAAGTGACTGAAAATGTGAACAGTGTTTATGGTCCTGATATAGTAATAGCCAATCATGCGAGATTTTGAATTCATCGACTCCGTTTCGATAATTTTGATGTCAAAGATGAACTACGCTCTGAAAGGTCAATTGTCGAAAATGTCAACAGAATAACGGAAAGACCGACCATCGTTATTTACTTTAGACAATGGCCCTAGTTAAATCGTGCTAAGCTAATGCAAACGGTGGCCCATACGGCTTTAATCATATAACATTCTGCAGTGTGTTTGGTAGGATTAGCAGAAAATCTTCTAAAAAACTGTTAGATCGATCGAACGTTTGCTGTCAGCAATTAGACTTTTTGAAGAAAGAAATCGCCCAGAAGCGGCTTTCATTTGCCTCTAGGAGAAGAATTGCGTCAATCCAGACAAATCGATAGTGACTCGCCAGAAGCTTCGGGAGCTTAGTTGTTACAATGGGGGTCCCAAAACAAGCCGACATGGAATATAGATGGTGCCAGTAGTTTGAAAAAAATTTATTTTGATGAGAAGTGACAACCTTTTAAAACATTTGTTCTAAGTTTCAAGGTGCCACGTTATTTAGCATTTTTACTTAAGCCATCAAAAGTAAACGATCTGCGTGATTTAGTAAACCTGGAGAAAATTGGTCATCGTTAAGTAATTCAATATTTCCATTTGCAAGGTCTCAGTCCAACCAATACTAAAGCCAAACTAGATTCTACTCTGGGGGAGTCTACTCCTTCGTTCACGACTTTAAAATATTGGGTAGTAGAGTTTAAACTAGACCGTACGGACTGCCAAGACGAACACCGCAATTGTCGACCAATTGTGGTATCCACTCCAGACACAGTTAAGAAAATCCAATTGGATGGAATTGGATGATCGTCGGCTGTAAGTGTGTGAGCTAGCTGAAATGATAAGCGTTTCACAACGTGCTATACATAGTATAGTTACAGATGTTGTGCGCAACATGAGTGCCACGATTGCTTGCAATACAAAAATAGTGCACAAACAGCGTTGAGAAGACGTTTCAGTAGAGTGTTTAACGATGTTTCACCGCAATAAAGCCGAGTTTTTGCGTCGGTTTATAACCATGGATGAGACATGGGCCCACTACTTCAGACCTGATACAAATTAAGTGTCAAAGTAGTGGACTGGAATGGGGAAATCCTGTCCAAAGAAGTTTTTTGGGATGCGCATGGAATTATTTTTATTAATTATTTCTAGAAAGGAAAAACCATCAACGGCGAAGATTATGCTAATTTATTGCAGCGTTTAGGTGATGAAATTATGGAAAATGGCCGCATTTAGCGAAAAAGAAATTGATGTTTCATCAAGTTAATGCTCCAATTCACACATCCACTATTGCGATGGCCAAAATTAATGAATTAAAATTCGAATTGCTTCATCAGGCACCATATTCGCCCGATATAGCTCCCTTCGACTATTTTCAAAATTGAAAAAATGGCTCGTTGGTAAAAGATTTGCCAACAATGAAGAGGTGGGGTCTGCGTTCGATGGCTATTTTAAGGAGTTAAACAATTCTTACTATAAACAGGTCATAGAACCTATTGAATATCGCTGGAAAAGGTGTATCGAGATCATGTTGAAAACTAAAGAAAATTTTTCCCAACTTCTTTGTTAAGTCGGCTGGTTTTCCGATCGTCCTCGTAAGTTCTTGTGCATCCACCTTATAATCTAAGCCTGACGCGAGGTGATTATTATCTGGTTTCGTCTGTGGCGAGTGATTTTCCGGATGAAAAATTTATACTCAATTATGTAAAGAGAATAATTGGCATAGATTACGGATTGTTAACGAAAACTAATCTCATATTCGATGGGTGAAAGACAAATTAACTCACACACATAATTGGGAAGCAAATTTTAGATCCTACAGCGTTACTGATGTGCCGAATATGCATAAATCACATACCTGAAAAGATAAAAAATAAGTGAGGAAAACATTAATGAAACATTAATGAAACATTAGTGAAATAGTTAAATATTCTGTATTAACTAAATAAGAGCCTTTCTTCAAAGAACCTGAGTGTTTTCACTTTCTGTGGCTTCATAAAACTCAACACCGCGCCGGCTCCATCATAATAATTAATTAAAATTCACATAATTTCCAAACGAGCTCTCATGTTTAGAAGTTTTAATAAACATAACACTCATACATACTTCTCCTATCACAAGAAGACCATATTGAATTTAGGAAACCAAAACTTGTTATCACAAGGTACAAAATTACTTTGCTAATCCTTTCGTCCATTTTGACACTAACAGTTCTAAAAGACTTGTGTTGGTTATTTCGTCGCATTTTTCACATTTGTAGGAATGAGTGAATGAAGGAATTGTCGTGCACAGTTAAATCCGCTTCAGTTCGAAACCAATTTGACAGATTATGAGAGAGGAAACATTTGAGATGCTGCATCAACGTTTCCTTGTTTCCTTTAAAATCACCTATCCATTGTAAATAGGAGAAAGAAACCCAAACAAACTTAAGCTCTTCTCTAATTGAACCTTCAGAAAATTATGTTTTTTTTTAATGTGGTTTCTTCCTCGCCATCAATGTTATCAGCATCATCATGATGGAAGTAGCTAAAAAAATTCAAGGAAAAGGGGAGGATTTCCAGCTTCTAAAGACTCCTAAATACAGATACCGAAATACAATTTGCTACGCACAGCTACTGAGGTTGTATTTTGTTACTGATGTTTACTTATTGTCGGACAAACAAAAAACGGTAGCCAGCCCACAGTGAAAGTCCCAGTACTCTGTAGAGTATTAGGGGTATTTTATAGAGGCTTAAATCCAACTCCTCCCTTGATTGCATTATAAACTCCTATTCGAGCTCGTAGCTATGCCAAAGAAAAAAAATAAAATAATAAAGGCTTTGTGAAATAGACAGGACTCTATGCCAATTTGTTCGACATCAGTCTGTCCGTTCATCGGTACGTTGGGCTTTTTAGATAGTAGGATGTTACCGTATAACCATAAGCTTACCAGAAAAAAGTGTAGCCTGGCTATAAGAGACAGCTTATGACTTTATTGGTGAAGAAACATTATTACGTTCAGAGATAAACTCAATGAATGCCTTCGGTTTTAATCTAAACAATTTTCTGTCTTCCGCTTCCTCTGCCTCGTCAAATTTGTGTTGTTGTTGGTATTTGGCTATCAAGTACAAAGATTTTTGTTGTACGCCCCCGGTTTGTTTGAAAAGTTCTTAGGCCACTCATAACCTTCACTTGGGTGGCACAGAGGAGAGGTTAACACAATCTGTTGTTTGCGGGAAGAGTGCGACGACGATGGCAAAAACTAAAATGTATTTAGTGTTAGGTGTTGACTTTTGCGTATCACCGGAAGTTAGGCCGTACAACATACACACCTCCACAAACGTTGACACATTCACATTCTTTGTAGGCTTTATGAAACACAGAAAAGCCTTTAGGTTATGCTCACACATACAACAACCGTATATTCACACGCACATACTCATACACTTATATTACGTAGAGTGCGCACAGCATATTCCTCTAAGTTCTGGAAAATATCAGATTATTTTCGGTTTATTCACTACCGTTTTGTGATGTTAAAAGACTTTGTATTAGATTTTTAAGCCTAATGTGAAAATTTTGTAATCGTTTTTCCGGGCTCTTGCGAAGGTAAGTAGGAATTTGTCGACGATTTGGGGTTTATGTTACTTTCGTATCTTAGGTTGATTTTCAATATTAAGTTGTTAATCTGTTAAGGTGTGGGCCAGACGAAAAACACGATGTTGTTCGTGAAGGATTTATCATGTTAATAGAAGATATTTGAAAAAAGTAAAACTTAAAGCTATTTGGATGTTGAATTTAGAGATGGTTATTTGAGAAGATTTTGTGGGCAAAGTCCCTTGTTTGACAATGAATATTTGGGCGATTTCCAAAAATTTAATTTTTAAATCATCAGCGTCACATGGTCATTTAATCTATATGTGCAATTGTTGCATTATTGATTACCGACAACAAAACTGAGCGGCAACAAAAAGGCCAAAAATATAAGTATTTCCCTTACAGAACAGGTGTACTTCTACGTACTTTTAGGAGTAAAAATAGCATAAAAGGGAACAAAATGGTTGTGGTACCAGTTCAAATGGGTAAATCTGTAATCATGAAAATCGGTGTCTTCAATCCAATTCAAAATAGTTATACGAAATTCGTGCTGTTAGGAGTAAAAACAGTTTAAAGGGGATAAAAATGATACCATGAAAATTGATGTCTGCATCGCACTTACTGACTGTAACAATGAATATTTGCAAATTCTTCTTATTAGGAGTAAAAATGATGGAAAAGGGACAAAAATTGTGCCATTGGTCAGATCAGATGGCTAAAGCTATAATCACGAAAATTGGTGTCTGTATTCCCACTTACAGGGTATTAATACTTTATTATTAATAATAAATAATTTTTCAAAATTCGTGCTGTTTGGGATAAAAATAGGGTAAAAGGGATAAAAACAGTACCGTTAAATAGATCAAGCCAAAATGTAACCAAGGAAATTGCTGTAGATGCAATCAAGGAAATTGGTATTGTCAGTCTTCTTATAGAGTAGGCGACCAGCAACAAATATCATTCAAAAAATCGGGCTGTTATTATTAGAAACAACGTAAAGGGGATAAGAATGGTTCCATCTGCCACACCAGACATCACGAATACTGGTTTGCAAAATATATACATATTTTAAACTGGTTTTTTAGAAATACGCAAGGTTAGAAGTAAGAAAAGGGTAAAAGAGAAAAAAAAGTAACATAATTCGCTCAAACAGCTAAAGCTACAATCAGGAAGATTGATGCCCTCAATGGCACTTACAGAGCAGGAGATCGATAAGAACAAATCCATCGAAACTGATGGTATTAGGTGTAAAAACAGACTAAATTGGAAAAAGATGCCCAGACCAAATGACTAAAGTAAGAATCATGGAAACTGGCGTGACAATTTCCCATTAGTATATGAATAAAATTCTAAAATTTTTAAATCATAACAGATCATTGGAACTAGATTCACTTATTAAGAAGTGTTAATACCCATTACAGAGAAAACACGCGGTAAAAATCGGTTTTTAGAACGGTTTCTTTAATATAACAAATCAGGGCAACGTGGTAACACCTGATACAAATGTTTGACCTTAAAGTCATCCGATTAAGATGCACATTCCTCTTTACAGCGTAAACACGCTGAAGAGAAAAACGGAAATCGTACACTTAGGGGCAAGTAATTGTGGAAAAGGGCCAAAAAACGGTATGTACAGCAAATGGAGAACAATGAAATCGTATAACTGGGTTTGTATACTCCGAACCAAATGGAAATTTTTCCACACCGGCACTTCTGCAGATAGAATAAAGAAAAAAGGGGACAAAAGCGGTACCATCGCCTGGACCAAAAGGATGAATGTAGAATCACGAGATTGTAGATCGTCTTATAGCGTAAGCCTGCTGTAGAAAAGTATTTTCTCAATAGTCGTAATATCAGATTTTCCTATCGGACAAACATGATAACATGGTCCATAACAATTGGCTGGGTGAATCTGAATTCTTGTTGTTAAGGCATTATATTCTCCCTACAACATACGAGGGCAATAAAAAGTGAGGAGGAAAAAACAGTACAAAAAGTGGCAAAAACTAATCAAAACTTAAAAGAAAACATTAAAGAGCAGGTCATTACAGACAGTGCGTACATTAATCTTATAAAGTAGGTGCGGAAAGTTTTAAGATGCAATGAAATTTATAATTTTGAGAGAATAAATTTTGAAAAAGAAGGGAATAAAGAGTCTATCTTAGATCACATCACGCAATTACATTTGATTATACCAGGAAACTTTACAACAGTATAGTTTTGTTTCGGTTTTCATATCGTAAACTTATTTGAAGTAGGCTAGAAATGTTTCTATGAATGTTTCTGATTTATATTCGAAACAACAGCTCAATTCATAAACTGATTTGTGTTTTATCTGAAACGAAATTAGAAATCTAAATTGATTTTGTTTCTCTATCCAAACATATTGAAATTCTAGAAACTGAAACGAAAATATAGTTATTTTTATCCAGTTTGATTTCTTAGCCTGAATCGGAACTGATATTGTAAATTTTGTTTAAAATACATTAGAAATGTGTTTCTGATTCATATTCGAAACAACAACTCAATTCGCAAATAGATTTGTGTTTTATCTATATTGATTCCATTTCTCTATCAAAACATAATGAGACAGACAGATATATTTTGTTTCGAGAATCTAAAACAAAAATTTATGCAGTTTCGTTTCTTTATCTGAATGATAACTAAAACCAAATGTAGTTTAGTATTTTGGTACAGACGCCAAAACTGCGAAAAATAAAAATGATTCAAGTAATTTATTTTCTACATTTTCGATATCAAATTCTCAGAAATATTTTTCCGCTAAACAAAAATGTTGGCTGCTTTTTGACTTGAAACATTTTAAAAGAAGTACAAATAATATGTTTCAACAACTAAATCACAATCAAAACTGTTTCTTCGTTTCGTTTAGGGTATACGAATGAAAATTATTTGTAATTTCGTTTTGTGTATGTGAAACAGAAACGAAATTCAATAATTTTAATTTAATTCAGTTGTCGCAGCCAGAATATACATTTTGTGCATTTTTGATTGAGGATTTAGAAACTGAAACAAACCAAAACTACGAGGTGTGTTCAAAAAATCAGGCGAAATTTCAAATTTCGCGGGCTACATACATTCGAATTTCGATTATTACTAATATTTTTATGTTGGTACACTCGCCTCGAAGATATGTTGACGGTTTTATCCATATGGCATATTTAGTTTGTTTGTAAGAGGCATAAACGTACAAGACAAGTGTTTTGCGTGTTTGGCGATTCGGTTTTTATGTTCTCAATCGCCGCAAAACGCCATCCTTTCATGGGTCTCTTCAATCTTGGGAACAGAAGAAAGTCGCAGGGGGCCAAATCTGGTGAATACGGTGGCTGAGGCATGATAACGGTGTTGTTTTTGGCCAAATAATCTCTCACAAGCAAAGATGAGTGAGCAGATGCATTATTATGATGCAATAGCCATGAGGTTTTATCCACAATTCCGGGCGTTTTTTTCGTATTGCTTCACGCAGACGGCACATAACTTCAAAGTAATACTCTTTATTTACCGTACAACCTTGTGGTAAGAACGCCTGATCCACTACGCCACGATTAGGCTTTGGTTTCGATGTCATAACCATATACCCATGATTCGTCAACAGTTATGACCCATTTAAGCAAATCTGGATCATCGTTGACGTCATTCAGCAGTTCCTGAGCGATACTCATTTAACAATTTCGGAACGAACTTTGCTGTCGTACGCTTCATGCCCAAAATTTCCGAAAAGATTGCATGTCATGAGCCAACCGATATGCCGACATCTTCAGCAACTTCTCTAATTGTGATTCGACGATTCTCCATAAAAATTTTCTCCACTTTCTTAGCATTTTCATCGGTTGTTGATGTGCTGGGGCGTCAAATTTTTTTGACACAAAATTTTTTCTTCTTTGATTCATTTTTTCGATAGCACAAAATCGCCGAATACGCAAAACACTTGTCTTATTTATGCCACAAACAAACTAAACATTTTATATGAATACAACAGTCAAACATATCTTCGAGACGAATGTACCTAAAAAAATAATAATCGAAAGTCGAATGCACTTAGCCCGCGAAATTTGAAAATTCACGTTATTTTTTGAACACACCTCGTATGTCTTCTATGCCGTTTTCTTACTTTTTCGAAAAAAGGCCAACCAACCTGCCCGTAAATTTACTGTGAAGCAGTAATGGAGGTAGTAGCTGCTTATTTCAGACCTTTAAGAACAGAACACTAAATTAAACGAAAACTTTAAGTTAACCTAATTTTTAAAACATGCGGATGATAGTATAAATCATAAATCATCAAAATTATTTTATTCAACTAGTTTTTGGCAACATTCACAGAGTTTGTGGTGAAATTCACCTCACCGCCCCAGAAAGATTGATGGAAAATAACGTGTCTCAATTCGCTGTACCTTAATTGACTATGGAATCCTTGCCGTTCCGATGAACAATGCCCAGTCTTTGCTCTCTTCATCTGACTTTTCTTCCCTTCTTCTAAAGCAGTGTCTCATCTTTGAACAACTGTTAGGTCAGCATCAGCACTTAAGTATTAGCACTTGAAACTGCAAACTAACATCGATGATTCCCCACAAAAAAAAAAAACAGAAAAAAAAGACAGAGTTAAACATCTCAGTGTCCTGCTAACAATAATAGTACAAATTTTATAAACAAGTAAGTGCTCCACGTTTGTACATACGTTGCTTGACTTCGTTTTCCACTGCCAACGAGTAAATGTTTACACATCGTTAAAGCATCATTGGCCATTATCGTGCAAAACCGATCCACACTAGAGAAATTTGACCATAAACTGTGATAACATCCGTTAAAATGGTGGACTTCCGGTTTCCGTTTTTGTTTTTTCGTTTTATTGTCACTTGCTATTTGCTATTTTTATTTGTTTGTTATCCTGTACTAAAATAACTCCATGCAGGACACATTTTTACAAGAAATTTATTTTTGTAGCAGACGTTTAACACTTTCTAACATTCGCTAGGAAATGGAGAGGGGATAGAGAGAGCTATAAAATTGTAGCTGTAGAAAAAATTAAACGATTTGTATGCACAACAATCAACAACAATAATGTATTGTCGACTTCCTATATCTTTGCATGTATCCGTCTTAGTATTTACTGTTTATTTATTTTTATGCTGGTGCTTAGTATCCTCGCTCGTTTTGGGCTAATGTTCTTATGTCGGTAGTTAATGTTTGCGCCCAGCGTACCACAAAAGCCTTGGCTGTAGTTTTTAAGATTTGAGTTGTTTTTCTCCTTTTACTTTTCGTAATTTGAAATGCACATAAGCTGTTTTTTAACACCACCCTACTCTAACTCCTTTAACAGCCCAAGCTCCCTCCTGTACTAACCCTCTCATAGGATCCATGTGTTGTGTTTGTTTTGTGTTGCCTTTAATCC
>JAHXMU010000689.1:1125320-1155551 GCA_019455685.1 Philornis downsi | reverse complement strand
AACACTCTCTGGAACCCCATACAAATTGGCCGATTTACTGTAATTTAATGTTGTTGTAAACTTCATTTACGCCCTGTGTATTGCATTATAATGCTTGGTAAAGTTTAAGGAAGTCCATCGGATCCCTCGATTCCAATACGAATTGCCAAACTTAACTCATATAATCCTAGATTGATATTTTTCATTCAATTGCAATAAATTCGGTATAATTTGGCAAGTATTTGGTAAGCTTAGTTGTGCGAATGAAAACTGACTACACTTTGGCGCTTTTTATGGTGTTGTTGTCTCACTAACCCGAATTGGCAAAATACAGAAGTTCTTTTACAATTTCTAAGCCGATGATTCCACAAAATTATAACTTCACTTCTTTGTATTGGACTCCAATTGAAATTATTTTTTGCTGACAATCTACAGACTTACAGCGACTCTTCTAACACCCCTCTCTTGCACTTTTGCACCATAGCAAAACGAATTTGGTGGAAGGTTCATTTAACTGAAATCTCTCTACAGCTATCATAAATGTCCTACACGTAAGAGGCCATAACATTAAAGATAATTTAAGAAGAAATAAAAACTATAGCACAATTTAAGAGAACTGCGGTGTTCTTAAAAGAGAAATACGAGCGTTTGACCCATCTTTTCAATATAATGATTCACAATTGTCCAAAAAATGTTTGTTTTTAAATATTTCCACAGATCTCCACAATATTTGTGGAAGAAACATCATAACAAAAAACACTAACAAATCTTCCAAGTGTGCGCAATTAATTAATAAAAATTGTTTCAGCAAATAATTACTCATAAAAACACACTTCATGAAAGGAACATTTTCACACACACGTATGGTTTTAATGTGAAAATTTGACCATAAAATTATCAAAAACAGCATAAAGGTTAACGTGTGAATAAACTAGCAAAAACTAGTTCCAAGAAATGTATTTTCTGCACAGTTTCATGGAAGAAGCTACGTGTAAATAGACTACAGAATTTTGTTATTTGATTCATTTTAAAGTTCCTATATCCGAAAATAAGGTTTTGTTTCTTTTTGAAATCTTCTGCAATATTTTTTAAAAATGTGTACAAAGTCATTTTCTCTTCGTGAGATAAATTAAAACTCAAAAGCCGAGATTACTAAGTAAAACTACAAAAAGTCATCTGATCTTTTTTCTAAATAACTGCTATAAAAACCTAAGTGACCAATTTCTAAGGCATTTGGTTAAATCTACTCATTAATCTCTCTCTCCCTCTGTTCCTCTCCGCCTTCATTTGAGCCTCTAATCATCTCTTTCCACCCTCGCGTTGCCACAAAAGCACATGCTCGTTTGCCTTATCCGGTGTTTAGGATTTCTTTGCGTTTAAATTTCTACCTAATAAACTGAGTCATTTATATGATTGTCTTTTAATAATGACTCATAATGGCCAACGAATGATACCATCAGCCAGCACCGTTGGCATTTACGTTGCCTTGTTTTGTTACCTGGTAATACATGTGTTGCCACTTAAAATGCCATAAATCTAAGTGAAGAGCCGAGAACACAACACAATGCCACCAAGCAGTCAGTCAGGCAACTGCCAGCGCCGTCCCTTCTGCCACATGAGCAACATTATTGCATCGTAGGCGTACAACATTGTAAATAAAATGGTCACAAATGTATAGATTCTGAGTGGAGAACGAACGTTTTGGAGGTGCTAAAGATATGAAACATAATAAGACACTTGCTGTGTGGCAAATCCAACAGAATAATGGAGTATATGCAATCGACTCCTTCTCAAAATGTCCTTTAGTTACGGGCGGATGAGTATGCGTGAGGGTTGAATATGAGGACTTAGTCGATATATAACTGAGCACATGTGCGGTGTTGTATTCTTCAAATAATAAGGAGATTTCGATTTAAAATTTCGTTTCGAACACCTTCTTCAACAGCAGATATGGTTTCTGGGCAACACATTCAGTTATTAGGGGTCATTGTGGTATATATACGCAATATTATTAAAAACAATATTGTATCTCTTCCTCTTCTTAGGTAGCGACTGGAATAGACATCCTTATCTACAAAATAATTCCAAGCGCTTCGATCTTCTGCGCTTCTCCTTCAATTCGTCGCATCAAGTTTCGATAGTATTTCAAAACTCTGGTCCTTCCAACGGAGGTTTTGTCGCCCTCTTCTGCGCCGTCCATCCAGGTCGTTGTCCAAAACTTTCTATGCCGGAGCATTTGGGTTCATCCACACAACATGACCCAGCCAACGTAATCGCTGTATATTAATGCGTTTGACCACGTCGATGTCGACATATAACTCATACAGCTCATTGTTCATGCGACGCCGATACCGTTCGTTAACCATGATTGGTCCATATATTTTCCGGAGTATTTTCCTCTCGAAAACTGTCAGCACTGATTCATCCGCTTCCGTCATAATCCAGGATTCTGCGCCATATAACAAGACAGGTAGAATCAACGTCTGGTATAGTCGGATTTTTGTTTGTCGTTTGCTTAGCCCATAGTAATATCTGTTAGCAAGCAATACTCTCTCTCCTTGACATCATGCTGACATCATTCGTTTTGTTTACAGCGGAACCGAGGTAGATAAATTCTTCCATCACTTCAAAATTATAGTTCTCAACGTTCCCACAGCGTCCCAAACGAGTAAACTCTTTGTTCGTTGAAACCAATAACTTCGTATTGTCCTCGTTTACCATTAGACCGATTTTTGCTGCTCCATTCTCGATATTTGAGAACGCTGCAGTAACATCTCGCAGTTTTCTGCCAATGATGTCTATGTCATCTACATTTACGAATAACATATGACTTTTGTAAGAGATGGTACCAGGCGTGTTGACTGCACTTTTCCAAGAGGATGTTGAAGAGATCGGACGATAGACTGTCGTCCTGCCTAAATCCTCGTTTGATGTAGGATTGGATGCAGTGGCCTGATAAGCCGCTCATTTTAAACAAAATTATCAAGAAGACGCCAAAGAAAATAAAGAAAATAATATTGTATTTAGTAACCTTTAATTGGTTGAACCGCTTATAAACTACATACTTTTTAGATCATCAAGTATGTGATTGGTTGCACGAATTAAACAGTCCACCGAAAAAGTACCGAAGCTTAATCGGTAAAAAATTCCATTTAAGAAATTTGTCAAAATCCTTGGCTCTCTCAACGGGACCCCTACAGTTTAACAGTCATTCCAAAAATCGGTTTAAGAAGCGTTCTCTGGACTAGTCGATTACTTGATTACTCGATGCATTCCTTAGACATATCGAGGTGACCACTGCTCAAATGATGATAGGGTTGTGTTAAAAAGTACCGGGACTTAATTATTCAAAAAGTCAGCTCAAAGAAATTATCAAAATCCTTTTTGTTGCTAAGTTAACTAAACTCTCCTTTATACTGAAATGGAATTTGAGAGTGATCTAAAATTTTGTGTGTTTACATCGCTCGATTTTGTCAGTTTTTGTCAATAGTGTTTTGCGATTTTTGTAATGTATAAAAATATTCAACAAAGAATCTGTTTCAAATTTTATATTGCAAGTGGAATTTTGTTGGAATCTTACGGAATGGTTACGGTGAGTCGATTACCATGCATTCCAAAGCGAATTTGTAGAAGATTTAAATTTTCTTTAAAAACTCAATCGCGTCTATGCCACTGCAGACATGCTAGAATGAATTAATTCCAACTCTACATTCATTATATGCATTATAAAAGGTAGTAAAATATGGTTTACGAAATTCGAATGCAAACTGGTCAACAAGCTTCGGAGTGGTGTTTTCCAACTGTACCGAAACCGAAAAAATACGTCAAAATCAATAAAAAATAAAGTTAACATTGACAAATTTGTTTTTTTTTCTGATTATCGCAGTGTTGTGCACTCAAAATACTTGACAGAAGATCAAACGGTAAATAAACAATATTATGTGGCCATTATCCGGCATTTGGGAGATAAAATTCATCGGTAAAAACCAGATTTGTGAAAAGGGGATTATTAAACTTTGGACCTCGATAACGCACTGTCATTGTGAACGTACAGTGGTCAAGAATGCACTTAATATTCAGTATATGATGGACGTATACTTTTGTTATTCGTACTCTTTCTCGTTATGATATTGTATGGCTCAACATAACTGTAATCTTTAGGCTGCTTTAAGTAATTTCCAAAAAAAAAACAGTAAAAAGTCCACTTTTTGGCTTTTTTAGTCGATTATATGTTAGTTTCGCATTGACATTGTTTGAAGTTCGGCAAAATGGGACGAAGTGTCGATTTATCCTTAGATATCCGGAAATTATTTCTAAAATTACATTTGAAAAACAAATCTCGAGAAATCGGAAACATAGTTGGGCAATCGCATTCCACAGTTCAAAGTATTATTGGTAATTATGTAAAAACAGGGCATTTGATTTCAAATCACCAACAAGCATGAAGGCCGAAATGTTTAACTCCTCGAGAAGAGCGAAGCATAGGAGCTTCAGTGGTGCAAAATCCAAACTAACGACCACACAATTTTGACAAAATGTTCTAGAATCTGCTAAAAAAAAAAGTTGACTCCCAAACAATACGAAACTGCCTGCATAGAGTTGGATATAGGAATAGAGTTGCAGGACACATATCTTACATTTCTGACATCAACAAAAAAAAAGCTTTAAATTCGCGATACTCTACGTAAATGAACCGGATTCTTTTTGGGCAAATGTCATTTTCAGCGACGAATGAAAATTTCACATATTTAAGCCTGATGGCCCACCAAAAGTTTGACGAAAGTCGAATGAAGAGATGCTAGAGCGTAATCTTATTCCGGCTGCTAAACACAGCGGTGGAAATGTAATAGTTTGGCGGTGTATGGCTGTATCTGGAGCTGAATTGATGGCCTTTATGAATGACAAAATGGACTAGCACATGTATTTGGATATTTTAAAAATAATTTACACGAAAGTGCTACGAAGCAGAAATATTTTGTTTCAACAAGATAATAACCCTAAGCATACGTCATACATAGTCCGTAAATGGCTAAAATATTACTGTATGCAGTTAAAAACTCCTCCTCAGTCATCAGATTTAAATCCGATTAAGCATATTTGGGAGTTGTCGGAAAGGCGAATTCGGAAGCACAAAATAACATCGAAGGAAACCCATAAATATTGAGTGGGAGAAAATTTCTTCAAATGACAAAAACTCCCTAGTAAAAGGTATGCGCCGACATTTAAAGACAGTTATCAAGGCTAAAGGAGGTCCAATAAAGTATTAAATATCCTTTCTTATAACAATATTACAAAATTTTGAATGTACAAATATTGGTTTTACGTACAATTTCGACTAATTTTCATTTTCGTTAGTTTTTATGTACCAAATTTGAATTGAATTGATGTTTTTGTTGCAAACATATATAATATAAACATTACTTGTTTAAAAAAAAAACAAAAACATTTGTTTATATGGATAAATAATTTTGGGTCATGTTCCAGATGTTTAAACTTGAAAGTTGTGGGTGTACGAATAATTTCTGAGGCCACTGTATGTCTGCCCAATAACTTAACAGCCGAACAACTAACGTATTCCCTTAACATGGCCCCAGCTTAATTTTTTTCTCTTTTCCATACTAAAATAACCACTTTGTTGATGAAGGACCTTAAAGATTATTTGCGTCGAGAACTGAAGACTTTTTACGGAAAATGAGTTTGGAAAATATTTTCATGATTAAATCATTTATTGGCATAAATGTATTATTCCGGAAGCGGCTTACTTTGGAGGCGATACCACAAGTTTAAATGAGTAGTAAATAGGTTTTTTCTTTCTAATATGCCCTCATAATTCCAATTAGCAATGCATTGTGCTATTTTTGTTTTTTATTAAATTTAAAAATTACTGAAAATTATATGCTTTCTAGATCAATCAAATTGTCCGCAAAACTGAAATGAAAAAAAAAAATTCATCAAACTGAATCTGGGTTTCATCACATTTTGACAAAATTTGTTACAACAACTTTCATCCTCCGAACTTGTGGCAGGTGATCAAAGAATGTTGTTAAGTTACGTTGAGTGCAATGATTGATATAACGAAAATACACGACAAATTAATCAGTACGGAAATTTCCATCAGGTGGACTGGCTTCGATCGAGTTGTCCAGAAAGTTCGTTCGGTTAATTCGTTAGTTTACCATACGTCACTTCTCATGATGTACAATTCCTTCAAACACTATCATAACTTCCTCCCACCCCTTCTCTAAACGGTTCACTATTGTTTACTTGTGTTCTCGTTCTGGTCGTGAGTGGTTGTAGCGTTTTAAAAACTAAGTTTTAAAAAGTGGAAAAAATTAGAGAAAAAGAGCATTTTAGACATACTCGCACTATTATGCTGTATTATTTCTGAAAAAGAAAATTGGGTGCTGAAGGCAGCCGAAAAATAAAGTCTGTTTATGAAAAAAAACGGACCGTGTGAGAAAACTAGACAGAAATGGTTTAAAAGATTTTCGAAGGACGACTTCTAAGTAATCTTGGAGCGTCCAAGATCAGGGCGACCAAAATAAATTGTTTCCGAGAAGGTGAGAGATTTAATTATTGTTAATTACCATGCAACAGTTAGGAAAAAAATCAATCTCAACCATTCACGGGATCATAAAAGAGCTCGGTTTTGTGAGCCACCTCGATATGTGAGTACCTCACTCTCTCACAGAGGCCTAAGGATAAGACATAACAAGATACCATTTCTGAAGAACCTCATCACAGGGGATGAAAAATGGATAGTGTACAACAATGTTACGCGGAAAAAGTCATCGGGGAAACCAAATGAACCTCGTCAATTCAGCACTAAAGCGAGTCCTCACCCCAGGAAGGTAATATTGTCGATTTGGTGGGATGTCAAAGAAATAGTCTTTTTTGAGCTTCTCTCAACGACTAATGTCGCCTACATCACACAATTCGATAAATTGAAGAAGGCATTGGAACAAAAACCACCAAGGCTCATCAATCTGGGAGACGTCATCTTCCATTATGGCAACGTCCGCCCTCACACAGTCTTGCGGACCCGACAGAAACTGTCAGAGCTTGGGTGGGAAGTTTTACCTCACCCACCGTATCTACCTCATCCCATCCGACTATCACCTATTTCGTAGTCTGAGAAACCACTTGAAGGATTTGAATTTCCATAACGACAAGGAAGTGAAAAATCAAATTGAACGCTTCTTGTTCAGAAAAACCACGCGAGTTTTATGACAGAGGAATTGAAAACATCCCAGAGAGGTCAGAAGTTTTTAACAAAGGGGGAGATCATATAGTAGATTAAAATAATTGTTTTCTTGTATAAGAAATTTGTAAATAAATTTCTTTTAAAAATCGAACGAACTTTCCGAACGACCCGATATATGCATTCATCCACCATCCTTCTACTACTAATTCGCTAATTTCTTATGAAAATTAGCATAATAAAGGCGACGAAGTTGTAACCTCTTAAAATCCTTTACATAGGAATTTTAGAAGAACGCCTGACTTTGCACAAGTCAGCCAATTTCATAATGTGGTACCTTAAAGGGCAAGGCAATCCAGTAAATTTTTAATCGCTGGACTAAAATTGCTATATGTTTAAAGCGTGACAACTATTTAAATAACTACAATTAAATTTCGGTCAATTGGTAATTTTGTAGGAGGAAGGACCCAGAAGGGATGTGGAAATGACCTCATTTTTGAATTTTCAAAACTTAATTCACCAAATGCACGGCTTGTGGCAAATTTGAATTGATTTATTAAAACGACTTTCCAGATATAAAGCTAAGATTATATAGATGTAATCGGTAAATTGTATGGGAGAGGTGAAAGAATGCGAGTGGTTACTTGGTTAGTTTTTCTTAAATGCCATCAAACATTATGCGCCAGTAGAATTACTAGGTACAAATTATAAATTATAGAGGAAAAAATGCATTTTTTAAATAATCGTTAACTTAGTATAGAAGATACCAGAAAAGTTGGACCAATGCAATCTATATACAAATCCAGTTGCAATCGGACAAAATATTATATTATATGGACGTGTGCCGCATGTGCCAATCAACTGTCAACCTTATTCAATGAACTTAAAAAGTTGAAACACATTTGCTGCAAAGATATTTGGTAGGTTTAAAGTTTTCTTTCTGGGTGTTAACATTTCTGCCGTATCAAATGATACGCGTTTTCATTCGTTTGAATGAAGATATAAAATTCGAAATTTCAAAAGCAAAAAAATCGCCTAAATTACTCGAAAATGATAACTAGGCTTCATGGAGTTGAAGTATTTTTTTTTCTTTTGTATCAAGCTATTGCTGTTATAGTTCCCCGTTTGCATTATAGGTGGCCCAAATATAGCTCTTTTTATGAATCAGGCACTGGTAGCTTTTCCCCTTTCAAAATCTATATAATCTATAAATCTATAATCTATAAATATCGAGTAGTAGTTGTAAATTCCAATTAAAGGTTTAATTTCATATATTAGGACGAAAAACATACAAAATGAGAAATTCTAATAAGTGAAATAGACTGTCATTGTAAATCATCATATATTTATTATTATATTAAGATACACAAAACTTGTATAACATTAGTATTGTAAAGTCTTATAATGCATTTGTTATAATATTGTAATTTAATCAACTAGACCTTTAGGTCTAAAATTGTAATACCGAATAAAACAAGTAAATTAAATTAAATCAAAAATCTAGTCTGTTTGTCAGTATCACACCTTAACGAAACGAAGGTAGTAATGCTAACTTATTGTCAAGCTAAGCTCCATCTTTTGGAATACCAACCCGCTAAATGTGTATGCGTAACTAAAGTAGCTCCCACAATTGCTTAGGAATTCATAACAGGGAAATAACAACAAGTTATGCCAGTTCACAGATACACATTCTCGGACCGATTTGAAGAACCACAACACAAAAACAACAATACTAATAGCATCGACAAAAACAAATTTTCTTCCATAAACAACAGTAATGACCATTAATCGCCCTCTTGATACACTCGAAGTTTTCCTTTTCTTCTTTTTTTTATCTCATTGTGTTGCCTCTGTGGCTGCCACCACCGCCGCTGCCAAAGTGGATGCCTAATTCTGTGGTTGCTTCTACTTGCCTGGGCCACCTTAATTGGTATCTGGTATTTGCTGTTTGTTGTTTTTTCTCTTGTTGTTGTTGTTGTTGTTGTTATTTATGGTGCTATTTTTCACCTTATAAATGTGGAACAATTAAATTTGTTTTTTTTTTTATCTTTCGGGTTTCTTTCACCTTTTTCACATCTTCTACGATACTTTATAAGTCAACCTTTAGCGATTAAGATTTCATCCGCGCGCTCCTCGATAAATAAAGAAAATCTTTATCTTCAGTGGGTTTTGTACCCCTTTTCAGCAATTTGGCTTATTTACGCCTGTTAGTATCGTCGGATGGGTTAATTACCTTGTGTGGCCACAGCAGCATTAGCAACTACCATAAGCGAAGGATGAGAGGTATACTTTTTATTACTTTTTTAGGAATATATTACGAAGGATTATCTTCTTTGTTGTTAATTTTGTAATTTGTAAAGATTTTTTCTTTATTTATATAAACAATTTTTTCTTTAAATATTAAAATGTAAAGCAGAATTTCGATTCAACAAAGTGGAAAGAGGAAAAATGAAATTAGGCGATATTCACAAAGATATCAGCAATTTCCTTTTTTTGTCAATTTCTTTTTTGCCCCAAAAGATATTTCACATAGAACATTTTTTATGACAAGCAGAAATCAAACTAACGGAATCAAGTTTTATGTATGAGCTATGAAAATTCCATATAAATTCGTGACTTTCGAGTTTCTGTGAGAAAATGTAGTGAAAATCCTCTCAATGAGCTCCTGATTAACAATTTCTTTGAACCTTTCATGAACAAGCTTCTTTGTGTATTTCGATATAATCCTTAATCTATTCCAAAACCAATAAAAATTAAGAAAATAAGACGACTTCTAAACAAAAACTAAAAATTGGTTTAAAAAAGCGTTTTCCGGAGATTTCGTCAATTTTTGGAGGTAAACAATTCTCTACAATGAAAGTGTAAGAACCATTCTAAGATAGCGAGTTATCGGTTTTAAGAGTGAAGCTAAATAAAATGAATATAAAACTATAATTTCGATAAAAGTTTTATTTCATTATAATGTTTGGACTTTGCCTTTATATATGAAATGCAATGCCATTTAAATAAACGCCTTTGGATTGGTTGCCGCAGTGGATCTTTTTGAGGTTAATTTTCGACCACGTTTTCGCATATTTCGGTTGGTATCTCGACGATAACTTGAAGAATGTTGTTTTTCTAATGCTCCAACGTTTGGAGATTATCCGCCTAAATACACTTCTGTTTAATTCCATTAACGAGTTGATTTTTGCTTGAATATTGCTTGCCTGACTCGTACGTATTGTGTACTAGCCATCCCAAGAAGTTTTCAGTAATGTTTAAGACTGGAGAGTAAGGCGACCAGTTCATAACCTCAACATTTTGGCTTTCAATTCATGACTTGACGACTCTTGCTGTGTGGAATGGCGTGTTGTTATGGTGGAATTTCAATTCCAAATCTCCGAAAACGTTTTTAACTTCGGGAAAAGTTTTTTCCAGCACGGCTTTTTATGAAGTCGCATTCATTTTTGCAGAGAGAAACTGGAGCTCTATTACGCCACAATAAGAGATCGCACCCCATACTATAACTCTACCTTCCAGGCTGTGTAATCGATTGAGTAGGTGTTCCTCTTTTCGAAGATGGAAGTGGAAGTAATAATTATATCCATCAGGGCCCTCTATATTAAATTTGTAGAATTAAAGTTTTTATAATTCTATTTCACTCTCTACTCCACGTAATAGTCGTACGTCAAAAATTAAGGCGACGTTCCTTACGGAGATTGTCTATCAGGGGTTTCTTTTTAAGTTTTAAGCGGTGCGGTGTTTTTTCGTTGATACATTTTTCGATACGCCAGCTTTTTCCTTGATTTTGGCAGTAGAGTCGTGTGAATTTGAGGCATATCTCAGAATAGCTCTCTTGTCAGCAGCTGTAATAGCACTTGCTGTTCGACCTTTCATATTATTTCTATAGCCTTTGGTGTCACGTAAATATGTCGATATAACTTTGCGACATCTCTTAGTTTTTCTGGCTATTTGATTAATATAAAGTCCACGCTCCTTGTAGGTTTTAAATCTGGGTCTTTCCTCGACACTCAAGGATTTAGCTCGACCCATTTTACTCAAAATCGATTGTTTTATATTTAATTATACACAATTACTGTAATCCGATCTGATTTATGATGATTTGCAAAAGACTTTCACTCTTAAACTGATTACTACGTGAGGCGTGCTATTCAAATGGACCAAAAAAGAAGAATACATTTTTCACTCGTTTAAAAGAAAAGAGGGAATTAAAATATGGGGGCACTTCCATGGCTTGAAATTTTTTGTAGGTGATGTGTGGAAGTAGGAGAAACAAATAAGTAAAAACTGAACCGTTATGAGAAGTGTACTTTAAATAGTAGTCACTATTGTTAAAAGAATAGGGGTGCGCTATTCAAGTGAGCGGCAGTGTAGTACGTAGCTCACGAAATTTGAAAATTCACCGTTTTTTTTTTTTGAACACACCTCGTATGTCCTACTCCCCAACAAAATTCAGCATCATAGTTATCGCACCATTTTTTAACTAGCATTGTTATTGCTAACAACTTATAAACTCAAATGACAATAATTAAGGGAAGAACTCTATAGAAAATTCTCGCTTTAATAATATGCTTGCACTGCCTCTAACATCAATGCGTTGTAAGCCTTTAATGTTTTTCCAAGTTACTGCCGCCTTAGAAAAGAAACGCATTCACAAGTTCTTCTATTCTTTGCAGATTTGATGTGAAACTCTTCTAAAATTTTATAACAGTTTCAGCTTTAGTTTTCTTTTCTTTACAAATCCTGTGGCGAAAAAGCAGCTAAAAATAAAATATCAAGAAAAACAGCACGTCCCGTTGTTATTGTTGACCATGTTAAAGAAGACGGCAGTGCCGTGGGCTGCTAATTAAATCAAGCCATTGAAATTGTTTATTCTCTATGGAGGAAGTCAGCAAAAAAAAAACGACGGGAGAACTAAAGCTTTTCCTTTTTAACTTTTTCCTTTTCCCCTAATCCTTTTTCTTGACATCATTATAATACCTTCTTAGACTCGAACTGAAATGGCTGGTAATGCCAAGAAGAATATGAGCGTTGTTACATCAACGCCACTGCTCCCACTATTTAGTGTGGAAGCTGCTGCTGCTGACCTTAGTTAATTTCATTTGCTTTCATTAAGCTGCTCAGGCTAGAAGTCCCTAGACAACTGGCTTGCTACTCGTTTGTTGTTGAGTTGTTGGTCTTTTCATTATTTTCTATTTTTTATTTATTTGTGAGTAATTTTTTTGCCACTGTTTGTCCCGGTAGTAGGTTGAATATGTAAGCAACACAAATAATAAAACGAAATTTCTTCTTTTTTATTTTTGATACCATTTTTCCTTTGTCCTCTGCCTTAAAAGAGTGTGGGACGAAAAAATGTTATGAGTCTCTGCTTTTCCCAAATATTTTTTTTTTTTTTTGTTATTTTGTCGAGTTAGTTCAAGTTCGCTTCGACCATTTCTTTTGAGAGAAATTTTAGTAAACACCCAAATAAAAAATAGGATAATGTACGGATTTAGTGTGGTGGGATGGTTTGTCAGTTGGGGTTCGCCTCCGACTCTTGGTCCATACTAAAATGCTTCAAAAATAAGCTACTCATCCGATTAAATAGGATTAATTTATGATTTTTTTTTCCAACTGCTTCCAGGAAGCAATGGGTTCTTATTTGTTCACATTTTTTTAAGTTGTCTACATGGATTTATGAAATGTTGTATGATGTTACAGAAATGAGCAAATGGAAAACAGGAGAGTTTTATAAAGAATTGGCAGTGGATATGTTTAGTGTAAAAGGAGAGGTTTTATATTAAATTACTAGCTGACCCGGCAAACGTTGTTTTGCCTTCAAAATGCTTTTTGTATTACCATTATTTGATTCAATGTTAATGTGGTGAAAAAAAATAATTGCAAAAATCTCATCTCCAACGCCATCTATCACTTCAAATAAAACCTTTTAAACCTTCCGGAATACTCTACCAATAATTGAAGACCAAAATGAGCCAAATCGGTCCAACCGTTCTCGAGCTTTAGCGAGACTAACGCACAGCAACTGATTTTTATATATATAGATTAAGGAAATATTTATGATAAAGCTCGGCACAAAAATACTAAAAACTTTGTTTTATTACAATTCATTCATTACATCTTCTCCGGAATGAATGAAGGTACAGGGTGTCCATCGGTAAGATATACTACTTTGATTTGCCGCCATTTTGGTAAACATTAGCCTTGTTTACCAGATAATATTTGGCGGCCGTGAAGTAGAAACGTGGCAAATTTATTATGGAAAAATATTCGATAAACCACTGTGTTTTAATCGTTAAAAGATTTTATCAAAATCAATCATCGATTACTGTGACGATTAGAAAGTTATGTGCATTTTTTGGGAGAAACAACGTGCCAATAAGACGCACTATTTATTGTGTAGTGAATGATTTTGTAGAAAGAGGATCTGTAGCTGGTAGGGCTAAACATGAACCACAACGTACTGCATGAACCACAACGTACTGTAACATTGACTGAAAACATAACTGAAAGAAAGTGTTCAAAACAATCCATCAACCTCATTTCGACACCGTGCTCAGGAGCTTGATTTTCAAAGAACAACTTTGACCACAATTTTGTACAAAGATTTGCATTTGCTTCCATTTAAGATTCAGTTGACACAAGAGCATCTTTCGCAAGACCATTTACGCCCCGATTTTGATGAAAAAATCATTATGAGTGAGGAGGCACATTTTCATTTGAGTGGATATGTGAATAAACAGAATAGTCGGTTGTGGGCAACAGAAAACCTTCAAATTATTCATCAGAAACCTTTGCATTCGTTAAAAGTGACAGTCTGGTGTGCAATTTGGTCAGGAGGAATGATTGGACCTTACTTTTTTGAAACTGAAGACGGCGTAACGGTAACTGTCAATGGGGAGCGATATCGTGATATGATTGAAAACTTTTTAATGCCACAACTGTATGCTTTGGGCTTGATTAACATCATGTGGTATCAACAAGACGACGGCACATCGCATACAGCCAGGATTATTTCAAGAAATGGTGATGTTGATTGGCCTCCACGGTCGCCCGATCTGACTGCTCCGAACTTCTTTTTGTGGGTATATTTGAAAAGCAAAGTTTATACAAACAAACCAGAAACGCTTGAGCAACTCAAACAAGATATTCATGAAGAAATTAATGAAATACCGCGTGAAATGTGTGAGAATGTAATGAAAAATGTGATCAAGAGGGCTCGAATTTGTGAGGATAGCAGAGGCGGACAGTTATCTGATATTGTATTCCATACATAATTGCCGACATTAAATAAATCATTTACCAATATACAATCCATTCTCCCTCGTTTAATCAAAAATTATAAACAAGCCAAGTAGTATACCTTCCCGACGGACACCCTGTATATATTATTTGATACGACAAAAATGTAAGCGTTTACATTTTTGATCAAGTCAAAATATATATTATTTAATAGGACAAAAATGTAAGCATTTAAATTGCTGACCAAGTGTGTTTTAGAACTTTTCAAGTTGATTAAGCGATATCCGTTTATTTAGCTAGCTGGAAGGGTACGAAAGAAACAACAACTGTCGTTAATCTTTATACGACTTCTTAAATCTTGGCACAACTCAATATTATTGCTAATCACAGGCGAGGTTTCAACTCCTCCTGGTATTTCTTATGTAAATTAAAGGATTTTCCAAAATGCAAATTGCTCGCTGTGACTCCTACTTTATAATTTGCGTTATAATCAGTTTTTCAACAAAATAAGCTTCAAATTTTTGAAAATAATGGTGCCATCAACCACGTATTATGGTAGCTCTTATATATATGACCGATTTAAGCAATAGCTTCCCAACTATAACATAGTGATACTAACTTCTATAGAGTTCGGTATATTTTAAAAGTCTGGGTATGAAAATGAAGTTCAACATGTCATTTCTTTTAGAAATCCACGTTCAAGCACACGATTTTCCGATATTCAATCTTTTCCCTGTAGCTTCTAATTAGTAAGCTACAAGAGTAAACGTTTTTATCCTCTTGCACTGGATTATAATTCTCTGTAGAACAAAATAACCACGCTCTTTCTGATTTCTCCTTTATAAATGATTCATTTATTCTTTGATTCATTTACGATATTTGCCAAGCAATTTTATTGCTTTCAGTTAAATTTGGCGCACATCGTGCTTTTTTGAATTAAGTTCTGGAAATAAAAACGGATGCCATCGTCAAAATCCATTCTCATAACTCCCACAGAAATTTACCGATTAATCAAAATTTAATATTTCCACTCCAATTCCTAATTCGTGGACCCCAGAGTTTTCTCTTACATTTTTGTGTAATGTGTAGAATTGTAATATTTATAAAATTTGAAGAAAAGAAGAAATCTACCCGTATCTGGTAATTCTTATACAAATTATTGATTTAACTCATATGTTCCTAGTTTCGTACCTTCCACTCAAATTCGGCATAACTTTTATTAAGCATTTAGGATCAAACATTTAGCAAACTTATTTCTACAGAAGAAAAGGATTGTAATTCCATGCAAGAAAAATTGTTCAATTTAGCTAAGCAGAAAATTGTGCAGAAAAGTTTCTTATCATCTTATTCACATCGTCGCGGAAGTCGCCCGAAAGTCGCGCTCCTTCCAAACCTGTGCTTAATTTCTTATTGTAGCTGGAACAATTTTCATAACTTTTTTGAGAGCGACACGATTGTCAGTCAAATGACCTTCTAAGCGAAGGTCTTCAGACTTTTATAATTTTACCTGCAGCACAGTTCAGCCCATTTTTAAGTAAAAACCCACCAATTTTTTTTAGACTTTTATAAATTTGCCTGCAATTTAGATTATTTTTTAATTCAAAACCTACCGATTTTCTCGACACTTCTGGCACTTTACACCAAAGCAAAAGGATGTCGGGTGAAGGTATTTGTAAGCCAGTTCATTCAGCTGAAATTTCTGTACTGGTTTTTGTTTGACTTGATTGTGAAGGTTCTTCTCTTCGCAATATACTCGTATCCTTAAGAGGAAACTATTTTTGAGGTTATGCTTTTAATGTTATTGTCTATTTGTAAGAGAGTTCTAATTTCTTATTGCAGCCGGGACAATTTTTATAACTTTTTGAGACCGGCACGATTGTCAAATAACCTTGTAAATGAAGATCTTCATACTTTTATAATTAGGCTCATTTAGTATGTGGCAATCCAGACTATTTTTAAGTAAAAATCTGCCAATTTTTTATGACATTTTTGGCATTGTTCACACTTTGTAATCTCAGATCATTTTTAAGTAAAAACCTACCAATTTCCTTCAGACTTTTATAATTTTGCCTCATCTAATGTGCTGCATTTCTGGTTATTTTTCAGTAAAAGCCTACCGATTTTTTCGACACTTCTGGCACTGCAAGCAAAACGTTGTCGGGTGAAGCCCAGTTCTGAAATTTCTGTACTGGTTTTTGTTTCATTTGATTTTAGAAGTTCTTTAAAAGGAAACTATTTTTGAGGGTATGATATTAATGATATTTTCTATTTATAAGGTCCTCCTCCGGGGTTCTTCACATTGATCGAATGTTAAGAATATTGAATTATGATGCGCTTAACACTTTTGCACGAGATATCCCACTTTATTTTATGTGCTAAAGCTACATTTCTTTAATTTCAAAAGATTTTATCAAATACTGTATCGCTTAGGTAAAACTTACGTTCATTTCATCCTAAAATGTAATAGTTAACATCACATACCTGAAATAAACGTAGGAAAAAATACAATATTATTAGAAACATTACATCAATAAGAACGATTAAATTAAAATGTAAAAGAAAAGCCGACAAACATCGCACCTGAGCAACAACAAAAAATCGATCGAAACCTTTAGGAATATAACCTATTCTACTAAAATTCAACGAAAATCTAGGCATAATTTTGCATTGCTGGATTCAACAACAAGAAACACGGAGCGCTAGATTTCAACAATTTTGGTATCGCTTTGAAGTTCTGAACTTATTATTCTAAGCACAGTGACCAATATTGAGAAATTCTTACATTTCCAATATTGAAGGCTGCGCCAACCCACATGGGTTTCCATCATATTACTTATTAATGACTAATGAAATTTTAAATCAATAAATCGATAGATTAACCATGGTCATAACCATGTACGATACATAAAAGATCGTTATAATTTCTGTGGTCACAACCCATAACAGCCTAAGTCTGTTTTTCAATATTTTTAGTACAGGAGTTTAAAGTTTTGAATCTTCACTGAAAATCAGGAGAAGGTGTTTTTTTTTTTTGAAAACTTTGCTACAGATTCCAAGGAAACGAATTTCTTTACTTAGTTGTTAACAAAAAATAGTTGTTTATTCTCGCAGTCAAAAGATATTATCGAAAAAGGCACTTAGGCTCTTATGAATTGTTGAACGAAAGAAAGTCAAAAAGTTCAAGTTGAGTTAGGCTATTATTCCAGATTAAATAAAAAACTTTAAGTTTGGAGAAAGACCTTAACTCAATTTATGTTTATCAAAAAACGAAATTGTAATTCGGAATAAGAGCTTAACTCAAGTTAGGAAAACAAAATTGTTTCTTTATTTTTTTGGATTAACGACTTAAGTTGATTTAGGCAATGATGAAAAAATAATGTTTATATTTGTTGTAATCCAAAATTGACTTAGGCAGTTAAGCCAAAACAGTCATTTAGAAAAATAACTTAAGCTATTAGGTTTTTTAGGATTAATTGCCTTCCTAGAAGAGATACAAACATGAAAAATTTAAAGCAAATAAATTTAGATACGCTGAATACGATGGTGCTAATAACTCAATTGTGTCCTAACTCGAGTTAGGCTGTTACGGGTTGTGACCACAGATTTGACCACTTATAGTTTCTTATCTTTAAAACAGCTGTACGGAATTATTATCTTTCATAAGAATAACCGGTTTAGTCTACATATACTTAGTTTTATATCCTTTAAGGAGTAGTACTGAATGGAGGCAACTTTAATATACACCGTTGGCGAGGTAAATTTAGTTCTGAGAATGAAAATAGGGGCATTGGCACATCACTTCTAATACATCTAGTACAAATTAGGATTATACAAATTTAATTTACAGAAATTTAATTGTTCCACCGCCATTTCTAACCAGCAGAACACAGTTAGGCGCTTTCTAAATTTTATTCCAAGGAATAAAATGTGATTGCCAAGGCCTCCCGGCATAGTCTAGGAAACCTAGACTATCTATGAAAAGAAATCAACAATTTTGAATTAAAGCCACTGCAACTGTCTCCGCTTTCTTGCAGTCAGAAAATATCAAGTTGAAATCGTCGACAGATTCTTTGTGCTCAAATACTAAAAATTCACTAGCTATTTCGATTTCAGGTGAGGACTTAGTCTTGGGGCCTCCTGATCTCATTTCTACCAGCTAATATGTTCAGATTCTAGTTATTTGAAGTCTTTTATATACAGTTATATTTTTATTGTGCTGTAGTTTCATTGAGAGAAGTCTTGGTCTCCAGTTGATGCATAAACATTATTAGCTCATTGCCACCGGCCTTCATTATTAGTTCTACTGGTAGGTCCTCAATATCCGTAGCTTTGTTTTTTAGCAGTGGCAGTGGTTTTTTAGTGGGCAGGCAATCTATGCCCAAAAGATAATTGCTCCGCCCTTCTCAACTAAACACCTGTAAAGTTGATTCCAACATCTCTACTGGCTGTTATACACATCTCTAACCAGATCCGTTAGTATTCTTACTTTACACTTTTGCCTTTTTGCAAGAAGCTTCGGGTCTCACCCCTATTCCGACTGAAAAGATTGTTTGCCTTCCTGCTTTTATCATTAAAGCGCTTCACAATTGGCAGTGGCGTTGCCATGTATGCAGCATTATTTTCCTAAATTACTACACTGTTTATTAGAGCAAAGCTTGTTCGAGTGCAATTCTTCATACACAATTTTTAGTTTTTATGTCGGGTGCCATTGAATGCCAAACATTGTACCACTGTGTATTAGGATCACCGAAATTATATGTAAGCATCTGGCTGTAGAAATTGTAGGTGTTTATTGGTATAGGCGGTATCCAATATTGTGCTCGTTTAAGTACGTTTTGTGATCTGTGGAACCTCTCGTGCAACTTAATTGCAGCAATATAGCGATAGGAGACTATGTTAGTACAAGAGTTACAGGTCTTTCTTTCGCACTCCTAAGAAAAAGCCCAATTAGATGCCTCGAAAACCACTGTAATTTGGTTCTCCAACTAAACACGAAACATAAATAGATATGCCTTTAACTAAAGAAACACAAACAACGACCACGCTTTTTGACTTTGCTATACTCACACCCAAACACCACTAAGGTTAAGTCCAGCTCTTTCAACAACAACGAAGGATTTTTGTTCCAGCTGCCTCCCGATTTGTTGCTCTCTGTTTATTTTCTGTCTACACCAATCCTTATTAGCGTTTGCATTCATATATCAATGTTTACATGAACTCGCATTCATATGTGAATATATCGTATTCATGAGTACAATGTCTGTACTTGTACATGATGCATTTGCTTATATTCATTTAAGGACACACCATACGAGTTCCGGTGTGTGTGTGTGTGTGTGTTTTATTCTCCTTTTTGCACTATTTATTTGTCTGCGGTGCCACAATTTTTGTTTTCTGTGAACATATTTCATTATCAGTCCGCCGGTTGATTCTGTTTTTTTTTCTGAGACTTTATTTTCAACCAACTCATGGTATAAAAAGGACATTCGGTAATTTGTAGGTTGTTTTATACATATCGGATAAGGATTTTTTTCTGCATAAAACAAACACAAATCGACAATCTAATTAGTGGAGGGGAAAACAACTTTTGAATTACACCAAAAAACTTTCAGTCTATAATGTGGAAAGATTGCCAGACTTTACTTTGTATTATTTACTAAAAGGCTATAATACAATCAGTCGCCAGGGAGTGGATATAACAACAAAACTCGAAACAAATGTATTGGGAGGCTTTAACGAATTGGTGGATATGGAAAAAATACATTTCAAAGGAATTTGATATGAAAATTTCTACATCAATATTTTTATACCAAATTCTACTTTGAGGGAAAAACGAAATCATAATGGAAAGGTTTTTACATTATAAATATGTGTGATTATATTTTATATTATTATACAAAATTGTGATGGTTTTGTGTAGGGTAGATGATATGCCAACAACATACAGCCAAGTTATGTGTAAACAAAGGTATTCTCTTACTCGAAACAATATAAATTAAACGCCACTTAGTAATTAGTAATTTGGGAACCGTCACGAAAGTTGAGTTTCGTTTAGGTTTTAATATTGTAAGTTTATTTAAAGCACAATAGAATTTTGTTTCTGATTCTTATTCAAAACAACCAATCATTCAGTTTGTATATTGATTGATTGCACACCTGAAACAAACTATAAAACTACATCAATTCGATTCCTCTGTCAAAACGTAATGAAACAGAACCCAAAAGTAACAGAAACTCTAATATTATGCAGAACGAAACCTGATTGATGTACAGGGTGTCCGTCGGGAAGTTATACTACTTTGTTTGTTTATAATTTTTGATTAAATGAAGGAGAATGGATTGTATATTGATAAATGCTTTATTTAATGTCGGCAATTATGTATGGAATACAATATCAGATAAATGTTAGCCTCACAAATGCGAGCCCTCTTGAGCACATTTTTCATTACACTCTCACACATTTTACGCGGTATTTCATTAATTCCATCACGAATGTTTTGTTTGAGTTGGTCAAGCGCTTCTGGTTTGTTTGCATAAACCTCGCTTTTTAGATATCCCCACAAAAAGAAGTTCGGAGTAGTCAAATCAGGCTACCATGGAGGCCAATCAACATCACACTTTCTTGATATAATCCTGGCGGTATGTGATGTGGTACCGTCTTGTTGATACCACATGTTAATCAAGCCCAAAGCATGCAGTTGTGGCGTTAAAAAGTTTTCAATCATATCACGATATCGCTCCCTATTGACAGTTACCGTTACGCCGTTTCCAGTTTCAAAGAAGTTAGGTCCATTGATTCCTCTTGACCAAATTGCACACCAGACTGACACTTTTAATGAATGCAAAGGTGACTGATGAAAAATTTGAGGGTTTTCCATTGCCCAGAACCGACTATTCTGTTTATTCACATATCCATTCAAATGAAAATGTCCGTCCTCACTCATTATGATTTTTTCATCAAAATCGGGGTTGTCATTGGCGAGCTGTAACATCCTATTGGCAGATGTACGGCGGCGTAAATGATAAATAATTTGAGGGTTTTCCATTGCCCAGAACCGACTATTCTGTTTATTCACATATCCATTCAAAATCGGAGTTGTCATGGGCGAGCTGTAACATCCTATTGGCATATGTACGGCGGCGTAAATGGTCTTGTGGAAGAAGTTATTGTGTCAACTGAATCTTAAATGGAAACAAATGCAAATCCTTGTACAAAATTGTGGCCACAGCTGTTCTTTGAATAACCAGCTTCTGTTCATTGTGTCGCATTCAGGTTGATGGATTGTTTTGAACACTTTCTTGAGCAGCAGTAATTTTCTCAGCCAATCTTGAAGTACGTTGTGGGCCATGCTTGGCCCTATCAGCTACAGACCCTCATTCTTCAAAATCATTCACTATACGATAAATAATGCGTCTTGTTGGCACGTTGTTTCTATCAAAAATTTCATGCAACTTTCTCATCGTCACAGTAATCGATGATTGATTTTGATACAACGTTTTAACGATTTAAATACGTTGGTTTATCGATAAATAATTTACCAAGTCTCTACTTCACGACTGCCAAATATGAACTGTCAAAACTAATTTTTACCAAAATGGCGGCAAAACAAAGAAGTATACCTTCCCGACGGACACCCTGTATTTTCGTTTCTCGAAGGGAAAAAACATTGTTGCCGACAAATTGCAAAAGTTTCAATGATTCAAATACGTTTTTTTTTCTGAATTTACGATACTAAGCTGAAATAAACTTTCACAATTTTTTACAATTTATGCATTTTTTTAAGTTGAACAATTTTAAATGAAATACAAACAAAACGTTTCTCGTAAACAGAATCACTATCAAATTTGTTTCAAATTTCTTTTCGGATGTACGAATCAAAATCAAAATTGTTTGTAAATTGGATTTGGATGTATGAAACATTGATTCGATTGTTTGATTTTGATTCGAAAGCCAGAAACTGAAAGAAATCGAAACTGTTCTCGGGTTTGATTTCGTTTCGATAATATTACCTGCTGGTAATACAACAATATTACTAGTGTTAACAGCGAAAAAATTGACAGACGTTGTTTGTAATGCTGGTAATCATTCTGATCTTTCAACTAGAAAAGTTGATCCAACTTTCATATGTCTGAGAATAATTTGTTGTACAACCAAACGTGTGTTATTCGACTATGGTTTTTCTAAAACTCCAATCAGCCATATGTAGAAGAAAACCGCTACAGAACGTTCAATCAGTTCAACAAATTAAAAAATACTCTTAATTATCGCATAATACTGATGCAAAATTATACGAAAATTATAGAATAGCAGTCGTTTGAAGGCACAAAACGTTATTTTGTGAAGAGAGCTGTAGTATTTTCCGGAAAATGCATTTGATTTAACATTTTAATGATTTTAGTGATTCGTTAACATAAGTGTATTATTTCGGAATGGTTCTGCTGTGAAGGCTATACAATAAATTTGAATAAATAGTAAATATTTGATCCTTTTCTTCAACCAATTCACAGTACTTTTCTGACAGATTGTGTCTTTGAAAGAACATTCGGTGCATTCGGAGCATTATAATGTCACCCTCAATATTCTAAACTCATCTTTATGTTGTTAAAGCGTTCGCTTTAGGTATACCGAAACCGGCAATTTTTTGTTTTTTTGTTTTTTGGTGTTTGTCTAAATTTTATTACTTACAGATTTTCATAAATTTGCATATTTTCTTAGCATTTCAAATTACGTATTAATATCTATGAGTACTAAGTCAGTACTGTTATCCATTTAATATTATTATCCATTTATTTTTAGCAAAGTCCTTGATATCCTCCTATCTACGATACATAAATGCGGATGATGGCAATGCAAGCAATAAAAGCATCCTTAATTTTATGAAAATAAAGTCAATAAGTAAATCTTTTAAAGAACCAGTCATTCTTTGTTTATTTATTTAAATGCTATTACCTCTAACCCATCCTTTGCCATCTTGTTGCCTTTAAGCTTCTTTACTTATTGCAAAATTGAAAAAAGAAACACACACACACAAACACATTAAGCCCCATAGAAAACACTCTTAAGCTTAAGGCTTAAAAATAAAGTTAGCATTACGCACACCGACATCAACATATAAATTACCTACGTACGAGTATACAAAGACATAGAAATACTCTCACATCGTGACAGATGAGAATACAATCATAAGGCGTAGAGGAGAATAAAATTTAAAGTCAATGAGAGATACTGTGGTTTCAAAATTTAGATTTGTTTTTTGTTAAGCAAACACATTAATTGTTAACTTTAGAGGTTCAATATATCTGCAAGTACGCAAGTGGTGCATCAAGCGATATCATTGTCTGAAGGCTTCCTGTAGATATTGAACAGGATCAGTTAACGATGACTTAATGAGGTTTCTTTAAAATCGAAAACATTTGTGATTAGGTAGTTACACACTTTTACGACATCAAAATAACAAACAAAAGCAACACTTAATAAATGCTCCTCACTTATACACTTATATGCTCTTCACATCAAGAAATTTTGTATACCAGCAAGAATTAAAAAAAAGAAAGAAAAACTCTCTCTCTCGTGAAATTTGACAGTTGGCATCTTCGACTAGTAGACTGTGCTAAGTTGCTCCCCGCAAACAAAAAATGCATTATTTTTTCAATAGGTGACTCTAATAGTCTGTGTGATCGGGTTATGCTAGATGGCGGTAAAAAAAAATAAGATTTCGTACGGAAAAACAATTTTGTGAGCGATTGACTCAGTATTAATTTAGCACTCATCGAATATGGACACCAGCAAAGAGGAAATACGCCAAGTTTTGTAATTTTCCTTCGACAAAAAAGATAAAAATGCAAGCCTGGCGGTTGAATATATGAATATCGCTTACGGTTCTGATGCGATAACAGCAGTCAAGCCCAATTTTCGGTTTGCCTTTTCCGTTCCGGTAATTTTGATATCAAAGATGCACCACATTTTGGAAGGTCAGTTGTTGAAAATTTCAATAGTATAATATATAATATATATATATATGGTAACCGTAAATCTGACCCTCACGTGAAAACTGTTTTCATAATCCAAGAACTAAACATGGCACAACAAACCGTTTGGAACTCGATGCATGGGCGCCACACGAGTTAACGCAAAGACTGAATTTTTATCTGCGAATCGCTGCTTATTCGCAAATATCAACCAATTCCTTAAGTAAATGCCGACTGGTGATAGTAATTGTGTCAGTTACGACAACGTCAAGAGAAGACGGTCGCTACGAAAGCGGAAAGTCAGAGAAAATGATGGCCAAGCCAAAATATTCATAGATGGCCAGGAAAATTCTGCTGTACCATTAACTCTTTATTCGGAACTACACTGTCAACAATTGGACCACTTGAAGAAATCAATCGCTAAGAAACGGTCATTTTAAGCCCATAGTAGAGGAATTGTATTCAACCAGAATAGTGTCAGGCTACAGATATACGATAGATAGGAACTCGCCAGAAGCTCCGAGAGCTTAGTCGAGAGTTTCTTATGCATCCACCATCATTCTTGTTTATAGTGAATGATTTTTCCAAGAGAAAATTTTCCTTCGAAATCGACTGTTCCAGTTGTTTTGCCAATAGAGACGAGTGTTTCTCTGGGAGAAGCATAGTAGAATAACATTTAAAATGGCAACAAATTATTGGATAAAGTGGAACATATTTGAACGGATTCCTCTCGTTCTAATTATGTAAAATATAATAGATTTCATTGTACCACGCATTAAACTTAAGCAGTAGGTAATAGTGTGCTCAGCCAGCTTCTCGTATAAGTATAGTTATTAATTTACTTTTCAATTTATTCAAAGGGTGTCACTATCAAAAACTCATTCTACTAAAATTTGACAGTTGGCATCTTCGATTTGCAGGTTTTGCTAATTGGCTCCCGGTATATAAATCGATTATAATTCCATAATGCTATTTTCCATAGTAGAAGTAGAAGTGAAGATCATTAGCTTTCAGTTGTTTATAGTATGCCATGGGTAGAAGCGCTGAAAGTATTTGTCTTCTTTCCTCAGTCTAATGTAAACAGAGGTAGGTTGACTATCTTGCCAGTTGTTTCTACTTCAAGAAATCGATACTCTTTTCAAAACTTGGGGCTTGGTACAGCCATACCGATGAAGATTAATATATAGCCTTTTTTTCATCATATTGTGCGAATGATCAAAAATCTATTAGCACTGAAAGTCATCGGAAAGGATTCTATGGACGACACAGAAAAGTTCTGTAAAAACTCCGCTCAAAGGACCAGGATTAAGACACTTCATCAAAGCTTAATATAAATCATACTCACTACAGCGACACGAATCGTAAGCGACAGCAACTATGCGGCGACAGCAATAAAAATCGCTGCTTTTAGCATTTCTACAGCGTTTTTTACGACTTATTCACATTATTCGTTTTGTTAAAAGTGAAAAAGCAAAAGGCATATTTTCTTTATATGTGTGAACATGAAGAAATAAAACAAAAGATAGGAAGTTGTAATTTTAATTGAAATTTTGGTAACAAAAAATTTTTAAACTTATGGAAATAGTGATTTTCCTCTCAATTCTGACATATAACGACAAGTGACAAAAAACGTTTTGGTACAGATATTTCAATGTTTGTCGTTAAGGAGAGGCTATTTTTGAGATAGATGTTTTGTTGTGTAGCTCTCCAATAAACGAGCTTTTAAAGTCAACTATATGTATATATGTAGCATGTTTCTTAAAGTATTGCTAAATCAGAAATATTATGAAAATAATGTGCTGCATTTTGGAATTCTATTACGTAACTAACATAAGATTCTCGTTAAATCTCATTTACTATGAATTAACCAATATTGAAGTTAGGTAAAAAAACAATTGCCAAGAAGGTTTAACAAAATTAAGAGAATTTGTACGCTACTGTAGCAACTAAACGGCTAAAGATAGCGCGTTCATTTTTTAACAAGTGTCAGTTTGTTATGTTGCTTACAAACCTACGTAAGCGTATCATTTTACGTCGCAATTAAAAACGTTATCGAAATGGATTGAAATAGTTCAAAATTTGAAGGCCAGAATAAAACGTAATCCACGTCGAAGCGCAGTTTAGTTGGCGATAAGTTCAATGTGTCTACTAAAAAAAAAAAATGAAAAAGCGCATGATTTAACATCTGCACAAAAGGCAGTTCGCTTAGCAAGAACAATAGTTCTGAAACAAATGCGCATTGTTGACGAGGTTGAAAAATTAATCTGATGATCTGATGAAAAAACTATCGTTTATATCGGGCGATTTGGAAAGTTCGTTCGGGTTTTAAAATAAATGTATTTACAAATGTATATACAGGAAAATAATTATTTCAATCTATTATATAATCTCCCCCTTTTTTAATAACTTATTCCCACTTCTCTGGGAGCTTTTTAATTCCTCTTTCATAAAACTCGCAGGGTTTTTCTGAGAAAAAAGCGTTCAATTCGATGTTTCACTTTCTCGTCGTTATGGAAATTCAAATCTTTCAAGTGGTAGCGCAGACTGTGAAATATTTGATAGTCGTTCGGGGCGAGGTCTAGGGAGTACGGTGGGTGAGGTAAAACTTACTACCCAATCTCTGACTGTTTCTGACGGGTCCGCAAGGCAGCTTGAACGCTTGAGACTGTTTTTTATTTTTTTTTTTATTTCAGCTTTTTCCCTAACTTCTGCAGGGGAATTACCAATAATTAAATCTCCCACCTCCTCGGAAACAATTTTTTTTGGTCGTCCTGATCTGAGAGCGTCCGTTACGAAGAAGTCACCCGTAGAAAATCTTTTAAACCATTTCTGGCAAGTTCTTTCATTTGGTCCGTTTTCTTTATAAACAGACTTCATTTTTCGGCTGGCTTAGCAGCCGTTTTTCCTTTTCGGAAATAATACAACATAATATGATTAAAATGCTCTTTTTCGCTCATTTTTGCCACTTTTTTTTAACGCTATTACCACTCACGACTAGAATGAGAGTAAACAATAGTAAACAGTTTAGAGAAGGGGTGGGAGGAAGTTGTTATAGTGTTTGAAAGAACTCTACGGCATGAGACGTGACATATGGTGAACTAACGAATTGACCAAACGAACTTTCCGAACAACCCAATAGTTAGAGTGGAAATCAAAAGACAATTTAATGGTAGACTCCGCATAAAATACTTTCCTCGATTCCAGGATCTGTCTGAGTTAATAATGATCCCAAAACCTGCAAAGGATCTGTCACAATTTACATCTTATCGACCCATGAGTTTACTCTCTATTTTATCTAACTGTTTGAAAAGGTATTTCTCCATATTTTTTAACCCCCTTATCGAAGCAAACCATGTAATAACCATGCACCAGTTTGGGTCATGGGATGATAGAACAAGTACATCGTATAATAACCCAGATCAGAAAAACTTTCGAAGATCAGAAATATTGTTCAGCTCTCTTTACAGACATTTCCTAAGCTTTTGATAAAGTATGGCATGAAGGCCTGATTCACAAAATAGTTTATTTTCTACCGACAAACACCCAAAAGCTGCCGAAGAGCTACTTTAAGGATGGATATTTTGTATTAAAATCTAAGGACTCTGTTTCAAGTCAAAGAAATATTTCAGCTGGAGTTCACCAGGGTGGTATACTAGGCCTTATACCATATACCATGCCTGATCATTCCCTAATTCAAACTTTAACTGTCGCCCATTAATGGCTTCTAGACAACTGCAGTATCATATACGTATACTAGAATCTTGGCTCGAAAAGTGGAAGATAAAATGAAAATGCCTCTAAGAGAGTGCAGGTTACATTCTCTCTCAGACAGAACAATTGACCAGCTCTCACTATTCACGGCTGTACCATACGGGTTCATAACCATGTTAATTATTCAATTGAAATTAAAAATGCCTCAACACCACAGGATTGTTGGCACCCAGTCCACTCTCAGTTTGGAAACTAAAATCACCATCTACAAAACCACATGGAAGCCAATATGGACATGCGAGTATGACATCCAATTGTGGGGAACGGCACCGGCTTCTAACATAAATAAGCTACAGAAAAGACCATCAAGAACACTGCGGCAAATTTGTATGGAGCACCACAAATTAGGAATGATAACATATATTAGGAATGATAACCTACCCAAAGATTCAAACATTCCTTATGTTTCCGAGGAAATAAGAATTTTAAGCAGGTCATATACGAGTAGATCAAAGTTGTCCTCCCACTCAAAGCCACTCGCTCAAAACCTTCAACATTTTCCCGGTCATAGCCAGCTAAGAAGAAAGGACAAGCTAGACTTGGCCCGGTGATACAAAATTCGGCTCACCAATAATAAGATCCGGCAATGGCAGGATACCTTAGTTTAAGATAGGATTAAGATTTGAATACTTATTGTGAATTTCAAAGAAAGATTTAATAAAGGAAAATGAATAGGAAGAAAAAAAAAATATTTTGAGTGGGGAGTTACTTGGCGCCACATGGAGATCAATTTTAGTTTGATTTGAATTCGTTTCGATTCGATGTTAATTCACTTTTTCGAGTGTACCTTCTCTGCTTCAAATCACTGTGCAATTGTTGCTTCATTTCATTATTATTTAGCTTAAAATATGCGCGAAAGTCACTGTTGATGTTCCTGTTGTAGCCGCTATACTCGTATGTGGCGTTGTCAGTTATTTGGTGGGATGATGTTCCTTTCTGATGGCGTTTTGTGTGAGTGTGTGGCATGTAATACTTGCGGCTGGTTGGTGGACCCGTCCCTTTTCTCGCTTCCAATGTTGTGCGTAATTTAGTTGCTGGTTTCTGTGTTTTCTCCTTTTATTTTTTTTTTCTTGGGCAAAAATAAACAATGATCTCTTTACATGCAACTTATAATGGGATTTATATGTTTTGTGTCATTACTGTGTTCTGTTACGATTTGTTTGTCGATGCCATTGTTGCCGATGTTGCTGCTGCCTCTCCTCTGGGAACATGTGGTGCTGCTACGTAATAGACAGAGAGACTCTTACAGCGAAATAGAGGATTATGTTATCGTTCTTATGGAATACTTTAACATTGTTGGTAAATAATTAAACGTGAACAATGTTGAGTTTTAGGAATTGGAGAGGATTTTATAGCAACTCCATTAATGTATTAATGTGTAATGCAGCCACACGAGTATACGATGAGGCAAATGAAATAATTAACTCAATTAGTAGTAAACCAAATCAGCAACCAATAATTGCTAGGAGTAGATTGTCAATCACAGAAAACTGTTTGCTTCAAGAGTGACCACGTTAATGACACTTCTTTGCTATTGTACAGAAGAAAGTAAACCAAGTTGGCTGCGGGGTTGAATAGAAATTTTCAAATTGAAAATATTTCTAAACATTTGTTTTGGACTACCAGTCAATTCTGTAATCACCCATAGGGTGATTGCCACCACGTGACAAGTCCATCTTCAAACACCATGATGACTGGAACGATGCTATTGGTGCAACATCAGTCGTATATATAATATACATACAGGGTTGTCCATTTAATGGTTTCAGTTGTTAAATACCTGTTATCTGTTATTTATGGATCGTTTAACAACTCAAGAACGTGTAAAAATGGTTAAAACTTTCTACAAAAGTGGAGAATTTCGTGCATTACGGTGTCGTGCATTATGGTCGTCATTAGCGACTTAGTGTCCGAGGAATTGCCAAGATTATAAGGCAATTTGAAGAGACTAGAAGCGTTACAGATGTAGTCAAGCCTCTGCACAATCGCAGTGTAAGCACTGCCGACAATATCGCTTCTGTTAGTGAAAGCGAGGCGAATAATCCGAATTTCAATTCAGAGCGTTATGGCCG